>JAKSZU010001150.1:0-17022 GCA_026018925.1 Tupaia tana
AAAATCTGATAAAGAGACTGGAGACTTGAAAGGGGTCTTCCCACCATGAGGGTATTGTATGCTGTAGGTCCAGTTAGCAAAGGGACATCTTCTTCCTCCTAAAATGGCTACCTTGAAGGAGACATGGTGCTGTCTGTCTCTTGATGAATGGCTGTTTTGGGAGGAAGAGAGGGGATTATTAAGAAGATGAAGACCTTGGAGGGGACAAAGCGCCCTGTGAAACCCCTCACCTTAAAAAAATTCTAAAAAGCAAAAATTTCAAAAAAGACAGAGAGAGAGGGGAGAGAAAGAGAGAGAAAGAGGGAGAGAGAGAGAGAGAGAGAGAGAGAGAGAGAGAGAGAGAGAGAAGAGAGAAGAGAGAAGAGAGAAGAGAGAAGAGAGAAGAGAGAGAGAGAGAACATAGGCAGAGGTATGTGTAATGGTCCAGAGATTGGTCCAACCGATGGAGACACAGAAAAGACAACGACAATGCAACTGCAAAAGAGGCTTTATTTTTCCAGCTAGCTGGGGTCCAAGTTCCTGCCCGTCGCAGTGGTCCTTCACAAGGACCCTGAGCCTAAGATAAAGGGATCTTTTATAGTTCAAGATGTTCCTTAGAATGTAACACACACAAAGTAGGGGGGTATGAGAAGTGAGGGTCCAGCTGTCACCACCTGCTCAGGTCTAGATAAGGGCTCTCAGCTAAGGGTCTGGATGACCTTGCCACAGAGGTGCTGGGCCCTCCCATTTTCCACTTATCTGAGATTTCACAGACTCCTGGTTTCTGTCCTTGAGGACCTAACAAAGTGGCCTCCATCCTTGAAGACTTAACAGGGTAGCAATTAAGCTAACTTTCCCTAGTATTCCCTAATATGGCGGTGATTATGCTAACTTGGCCTAACATTCCCCCCTTGTGCTGTACATAATGAGGAATCATTCTCATTAATATTGCCAAGCGATTTACAGAAGCAGAGAAGCATCGGGTTAGGGTAACAAAACAGTATTTCTCGTTATTAAAGTTGGACATAACTTTGCGTCAGAACCATAGCTTGCACAATATTGAGACGGTCTTTTATAAATTCTACCAATCTATTTATGATGCAAGGGCCAATGGTGAGTAAAAGAAGTAAAATAATCAAGGGACCCATTATGGTGGAGATCAGGGTTGTCATCCAAGGGGATTTATTAAACCAAGCTTCAAATCAACTCCCATTAGCTTCTTGCTCTTTCTTTCTTTTTGTCAGACCCTCTCTGACTTTAGACATAGAGTCCCGTACTACACCGGAGTGGTCAGCATTAAAACAGCATTCCTCCCGCAGAACTACAGAGAGACCGCCTTGTTGTAGGAAAAGGAGATCTAGTCCCCTTCTATTTTGTAACACAACTTCAGAGAGTGCGGTTAGAGACTTTTCTAAATGGCTAATAGCGGCTTCAATTCTTTCTAGGTCTTCATCAATCACTATTTGTAGAGATCGAAGCCCTGCAGCCTGGGTGGTAAGGGAGGCTATGCCTGTTCTGGCCCCAGCTAATCCTAGGCTAAACAAAGTGGCAATGGTCAGGGCGGTGAAGGGCTCTCACATGGAGTGAAGTGGCTCAAGCGAATTCCAGTGTAGGAACATGACTTCCTCAGGGTGATATATGATTCGAGAAAGAACTACAATTAAGACACAATATTCTTGGGCTGCATTGAAGACTAAAAGGGAAAGACACGGGGTAAGTCCAGTTTGTGAGCAAATCCACCAACCACCGTGAGGGGGCAGCACCCACTTATTATTCGTTTCTGAGGAGACATTGTTAAGGATGGTCGAACACAGATGTCTTTTGTATACAGGGACTGTTCTGAGACAGAGTCCTTGGCCACTTAGTTGTTGTATAGTTATGTCCACTTTACAGTAGGTCCACTGGCAGGTAGGAGGAGAGTCTAACGTGGAGAGGTTAATGGGGGCATCAAACCCTATGCCCTCATAAAAGGGAGGGCGAACATCATAACATAGCCAGCACAGGGAAGTTATATTGGGATTAGACTGATTGAGGGCCAGGAAAGTGGCTTGAACAAGGCCAAGGAGTGGGTTCAGCCACAGGGTTGGGGATTTTGCAGTGGGGAACAGTTTTTCAGGAAGAAGGACATGGGTAGTTGTACTCGAGGTTTGTGGAAGCGGTGACCAGGTCGTCACACGTATGGGTAGGGTTGTCAGCTTAGAAGGAGGTATGTACAGAACCTCATTTGGGCCTACTGGTTGTGTCAGGGGTTCTATAGACAATTTAATCGTCAGGAGTCCACCCGGATAGGGTCCCATCCAGACAGTGCCACCTGAATAATATTGGATACCCCAGGTGAAACCCGGGTTTTGCCATTTTAATATGGACTGAATTTTGCCGTTGTTTGTAAAACTAGCTTTAACCGTGGGGACTCTGTTTCCCAATTCCCGGAAAGAGAATTGTACAAGACCAGAGTTGTGACCTGTGTTCCATCTCCATCATTGGAGGTGATGCAGGACCAGGCCTTACAATAGAAACTTTCAGCTTCCCCACAAGTATAGTAATTGGCTCTCTGATTACCTGCACAGGCCCAGAACCCCTTGATTTTGTCCCCAATCGTCAATGTTCTTTTTATTAAGATACGGTAAGAGGGTTTCTTAGTACAAGTTTTTTCAAAAAGGTCTCTTAAGTTAAAATAAAGGTCCGGCCACCATGTGCCTAATGGACCGGTGTGAGTGGTGTAATTAAAATTGTTACCAGTCTCTCCGTCTGTGAGCATCCACGTCTGCTTACAAGGCTGATGTAAACTCATCGCAGTGCCCCCACTAAGGAGCAGGCTTATTGCCAGCATCTTTATCATTATCATGTTGAGGGAGAATTTCAGTGGGTCTGAGGATCTGGACAGTTTGAGTTTCAGAGGATTGTGCGGGTGTTGGCAAACGGTCCACTCCTTTTCGACTCGTGCGCATTCAGGTGATGAGGCTCGACGTGCGTGTGAATGGTGAATCCACGGCCCAATTCCGTCAACCTTTAAAGTAGTAGGAGTAACCAAAAGAGTCATGTAAGGTCCTTTCCATCTAGGTTCTAGAGAGCATGTCTTGTTCCTTTTTATTCAGACCCAGTATCCTGGGACTATACCATGTTCCGTGTTCAAGGAGCCCTTAGTCTCATGGAGTGCTCGGACTAAAGGCCAGATTGTTTCCTGAGCCCGTTGGAGGGCCTGAAGGCTGGTTCTATGATCTACAGTTCCTTCAGGTATCAGAGAGGGGAGGGTACAATTGTGTATGGGGGGTGGTGATCCCATACATGATTTCAAACGGGGTCACTCCATGGACATAAGGGGAACTGCGAACTTGGAACAGGGCAAAAGGTAGGAGAGTCACCCAGTCTCCACCAGTCTCCAGGGCTAATTTAGATAAGGTCTCCTTTAAAGTTCTATTCATTCTTTCTACTTGCCCAGAACTCTGGGGGTTGTATTCACAGTGTAACTTCCAATCAGTTCCCACAGCCTGGGCTAGTCCCTGTAGAGCCCTACTAATGAAAGCCGGACTATTGTCTGAGTCATGTGTCTCAGGAACTCCATACTGGGGTATAATTTCTTCTAACAGGGTTTTAGCAACTATTTGAGCTGTTTCTCACTTAGCTGGAAAAGCCTCTACCCACCCCGAGAATGGATCCACCATAACTAGGAGATATTTATATCCATATTTTCCCAGTTTTACCTCTGTGAAATCAATTTCCCAGCTTCGTCCTGGAGCCCTCCCCTAGACCCGAGTACCTGTGTGGAGTGGTCCTCCTTTGCCTGGTTTCTTAGCCTGGCACCCTTTGCAGCAGTCTAGGAGGCAATGAATGTGTCTTCTTTGGTTTGAAAACCATAGCTGTGCCATTTGCTGGAGCTGGAGTAGTTTTCTTATGCTGAGATGGGTAGCCGAATGGAGATCTGTGACATAAGAGAGTCCCAGCTTTTCTGGCAGGATTAGACGATGTTCCATGTCTTTTCGCCAGCCAGTAGGGTCCGGTGGCGAACAGTTGTTTCTTTTCATCCATTCTTGGTCTCTTGAGGAATAATCTGGACATGGAGGTAAACCTGGGAGTTCTGGCATTGGCAAGTTAAGAGTCAGGGCAGGAGCTACAGATTTAATGGCGGCTTGTTTTGCTGCCTTGTCAGCTCACTTATTGCCAATAGCCTCAGTGGTCCTGGCAGTTTGGTGGCCTGGAACATGCACCACTGCTATTGCTCGGGGTTTTTGTACTGCTGCCAACAGCTGCTGGATTTCAGGAAGATTGCACACCTTTCCTCCATCTGCGGTAATAAAACCCCTCTCCTGGTAAATTGCCCCATGGATATGAAACGTCCCAAAGGCATACCTGCTATCGGTGTAAATAGTAGCATGCTTCCCTTCCGCCCATTCAAGTGCTTCTGCCAGTGCAATGAGTTCAGCCTTCTGGGCGGAAGTTCCTGATGGCAGGGAAGTGCTCCAAACTAAGTTCCCACTCTGGTCCACTATAGCTGCCCCAGCCTTACATACTCCATCCTGCACAATGCTACTCCCATCGGTGTACCAGATTACCTCGCTGTTCGGCAGGGCTAAGTCTTGGAGATCATGACATACATGGAAGATCTCTGCTAGAATTTCTTGGCAATTATGCACCGGCTTGTCCAGCTCTGGGTTAGGCAGCAGTGTGGCCAAGTTCAAGAAGGTGGGCTCTGAAAAAGTAACTCGTGGGGTATCTAGGAGCAGTCCTTGTTAATGGGTCAGTCTCGCATTGGACATCCATCGCCCTGGTGGATGTTTGAAAATACCCTCAATAGCATGGAGAGTTATCACTTTAAGGTGCTGTCCAAATGTTAGCTTGTCAGAGTCTCTGACCAGCATTGCCACAGCAGCTATAATGCACAAGTATGGGGGCCACCCATGCTTGGATCCAGTCTCTTTGACAAATAGGCCACTGGGCGTTTCCATGACCCTAGACGCTGCATAAGCACCCCTTTTGCAATTCCCCCTTTTTTGGCTACATGGAGGGTAAAGGGTTTAAGTGGGTCTGGCAAAGCTAATGCCAGAGCTTCCAATAGAGAAGCCCTGAGTCTTTCAAAGGCCAGTTGTTGTTCATGTCCCCAAGTCCAGGGCATTTTTTCTTTTGTGGCCTCATAAAAGGGTTTGGTTAATTCTGCAAAACCCCATATCCAGAGCCGACAGTAGCCGACAGTGCTCAAGAACTCTTGAACATCCCTGGCTGTTGTAGGGACCGGCAGTCTCAAAATAGTTTCTTTCATAGCTTCTGTCAGCCATCTTGTTCCCTTATAGAGCTTATACCCCAAGTAAGTAACAGTTTGTTTACAAATGTGGGCCTTTTTGGTGCTGGCATGATAGTTCAGCGAGCCCAATTCCTGCAAAAGGTCCTCTGTGGCTCTTTTACATTCTACTTCAGAAGGTGCGGCTAAGAGGTCATCAACATACTGTAAGAGAGTCATGGAACTATGGCTTTATCGGAAAGAACACAAGTCCTGATTCAAGGCCTCATTAAACAGAGTTGGGGAGCTCTTGAACCCCTGCAGGAGTCTTGTCATTGTGAGCTGTTGGGGGTTCCTGAGGGCCCCTCTTCTTGCCATTCAAAGGCAAAAATTGGCTGGCTAACGGGTGCCAAGGCTATGCTGAAGAATGCATCTTTTAAATCTAATGTTGTATACCAGACATGAGTAGGGGGTAGGTGGCTAAAGAGGGTGTATGGGTTAGGAACTGTGGTGTGGATATCTTGAGTCCTTTTGTTAACCTCTCATAAGTCCTGAACAGGCCTAAAATCATTTCCTCCCGATTTCCTTACTGGGAGCAATGGAGTGTTCCAACTAGAATGGCAAGGTATGAGAATGCCAGCCTGTAGCAGGTGATTTATGTGGGGGCAATCCCTTGCCTTGCTTCAGCTGACATGGGGAATCGGTGTACTTGGACAGGTTAGGCTGAGGATTTGAGTTCAATTACTATAGAGGCCCGATGGGCTGTGAAAACCCACTCCTGCCATTTCTGCCCACGCTTGGGGAAACTTCTGGACCCAAGAATTCAATTCTGTGGGCCATAATTGGACCCCCTGTAGTTTTAAACCTGTCTGGCCAATAGGCGATATTCATCTGCCAGAGCCAAAGTCAGGACACGAAGGGGATGTCCCAAGTTATCAATGACTCTAATGCCCCCAGGACTGAAGTGGATTTGTGCCTGCACTTTAGTCAATATGTCGTGCCTCAGCAGGGGGGCAGGGCATTCTAGAATTACCAAGAAGGAGTGGGTGACCGGATGTCGACCCAAATCCACTTTACGCTCTGTTGTCCATTGGTAAGCTTTGGACCCGGTGACACCTTGAACAATGCTAGTCTTGCCTGAGAGAGGCAAGGAAGGGGTGTTGAGAACTGAATATTGAGCTCCTGTATCTACCATAAAATCTAAAGGCTTTCCCTCCACTGACACAGTTACCCAATACTCGGGGAGGGGCTCCGAGTCCTGACTCCCCTAGTCACTGTACATTCCTGCCATTAACACCTGGGGGTCCCCTAGTGGATCTGGGCCCTTGGGTCTCTCAGGACAGTCTCTTTTCCAGTGCCCATGTTTTTTTATAATAGGCACATTTATTTATGTCAAGTTTAGGTCGCATCTCTTTACCTTGGGGACCCCTTGTCTTTCCTTTTCCCTTAATACCAGGCAAGAGGATCTTAGCCATCCGCTCATTCTGTTGATGACTTTCAGTGAAAAGGTCCCCTGTGGTGGCCAGCCCACATCAAAGGCTGGCCATTCTGAAGAACAAAAGGTATTAAACTTACCTTTACTTACCTCTAGCCCATAGTTGTTAGATTTCTCCCGGACTGCCGAGAAGTGATCTAAGATTAAACTCTTAGGAGTTACTTTGGTATGGCCCATGACAGGAAAGAAAAGGAACAGAGGCCACAACAAGAAGAGACACAGAATCACAATCACCCCTGCAGCCCAGCAAATATGCACAGATGACAACCACACACACCGGCCGATCAGTTCCACCACATGCACCAGATTCACACCAGACTGTATAGGATCCTTACCAAATGCTAGATCAAACGGCATCCAACATGGACGCTTGTTGATCTCCTGGTTGTCAGGGACGTCACCTTCGACTTCAGGTGCAGCCTCCCGAGTGGCTAACCTGGATCCTCCATGGAGAATTCTCTACCAGAATCAGACAGATTTGGGAACAGGCACCAAGGCCCCCTGCAAGTCCCAAACAAAGGCGGCCAACTCTCCTTTCCAGAGCAAAACAGGTCTGAGACAGGCTCTTTAACCCCTTGCAAGTCCCAGACGGAGGTGATCAATCCTCCCTCTGTGGCAAGATGCAGAACCTCCCTTTGTCATTTCTAATCTGGTGTCCACCAGGCTGACCTATCCCGGACGAGCCCCCAATGTAAGGGTCCAGGAATCGGTCCAACGAATGGAGACACAGAAAAGACAATGACAATCCAACTTCAAAAGAGGCTTTTATTTTTCCAGCTAGCTGGGGTCCAAGTTCCTGCCCGTCGAGCGGGCCTTCACAAGGACCCCGAGCCTAAGATAAAGGGATCTTTTATAGTTCAGGATTTTTCATAGAATGTAACACACACAAAGGAGGGGGGTATGAGAAGCGAGGGTCCAGCTGTCACCACCTGCTCAGGTCTAGATAAGGGCTCTCAGCTAAGGGTCTGGATGACCTTGCCTCAGAGGTGCGGGGCTCTCCCGTTTTCCACTTATCTGAAATTTCACAGACTCCTGGTTTCTGTCCTTGAGGACCTAACAAAGTAGGCTCCATCCTTGAAGACTTAACAGGGTAGCAATTAAGCTAACTTTCCCTAGCATTCCCTAATATGGTAGTGATTATGCTAACTTGGCCTAACAGTAGGGAAAAACAAAGACTGATAAAGAGACAGGAGACTTGAAAGGGGTCTTCCTACTATGTGGGTTTTTTATGATGTAGGCCCAGTAAGCAGTGCTGTCTGTCTCATGATGAAGGGATGTTCAGGGAGGAAAAGAGGGGATTATTAAGAAGATGAAGGCCTTGGAGGGGACAAAGGGCCGTGTAAAACGCCTCACATTAAAAAATTCTAAAAAGCAAAAATTAAAAAATAGACAGACAGACAGGGAGGGGAAGAGAGAGAAAGAGAGAGAGAGAGAACAGAGGCAGAGGTAGAGAAAGTCAAAGACTGATAGAGATAGTCTCCTGACTTGAAAGGGGTCTTCCTACCATGCAGGTTTTTTAGGCTTGAGGCCCAATTAGCAGTGGGACATCTTTCTTTCTCCCAAAATGACTAGATCACAGGAGCCATGGTACTGTCTGTCTCTTGAAGCCTGGCTGTTGTCTCAGGAGGAGAGGGTATTATTAACAAGATAAAGGCCTAGGCGGAAAACAAGGGCCCTGGAAAATGCCTCACCTTCAAAAATGCTAAAAGCCAAAAATTAGAAAAAAGAGAGAGAGAGAGATTGAGAGAGTGGACAGAGGAAGAGGTAGAGAGAGACAAAGACTGATAAAGAGACAGAAGACTTGAAAGGGGTCTTCCTACCAGGCGAGTTTTGTATGACAGAGGCCGAGTTAGCAGTGGGACATCTTCCTTTCACCCAAAGTGAGTAGATTGCAGGAGTCATGGAGCTGTCTGTCTCTTGAAAAAGGGCTGTTCTGAGAAGAGAAGAGAGGATTATTAACAAGAAAAAGGCCTAGGAGGGACAAAAGATTGCTGTGAAATGCCTCACCTTAAACAATTCTAAAAAAAAAGAAAAAAAAAAGACAGAGAGAGAGAAGTTGAGAGAGATAGAGAGAGACAGAGAGAGAGGACTGAAACAGATCAAGAGAGAGACAAAGTCCAGTAAAGAGACAGCAGACTTGAAATGGGTCTTCCCAACACGTGTGTTTTGGATGCTGGAGGCCCACTTAGCAGTGGGACATCTTCCTTTCTCCCAAAATAACTAGAACGCAGGAGACATGGAGCTGTCTCTCTCTTGAAGCAGGGCTGTTCTCTCAGAAAGAGAGGGAATTATTAACAAGATAAAGGCCTAGGAGGTACCACGTGGCCCTCTAAAATGCATCACCTTAAAAAATTTCTAAAAACCATAAATTAAGGAAAGGACAAAGACAGAGAGAGTGTGTGAGAAAGAGAGAGAGAGAGGACAGAGGCAAACGTATAGAGAGTAAAAGCCTGATAAAGAGACAGGAGACTTGAAAGGGGTCTTCCTACCACATGGGTTTTGTATGCTGGAGGCCCACTAGGCAGTGGGACATCTTCCTTTCTCCAAAAATGGCTAGATTGCAGGACCCCTGGACTGGCTGTCTCTTGAAGAACGGCTTTTGTAGAAGAAGGATTGGGGATTATCAACAAGAATTTAGCCTAGGAGAGGATAAAGGTCCCTGTAAAACTCCTCATCTTAAGAAACTCTAAAGAGCAAAAATTTAAAAGAAGACAAAAATGGGGGAAAGAGAGAGCAAGAGAGGAAAGAAAGAGAGAGAGAGAGAGAACATAGGCAGAGGTAGGAAAAATCAAAGACTGATAAAGAAACAAGACATTCGAAAGGGGTCTTCCTACTATGTGGTAATTTTATGCTGGAGGCCCAGTTAGCAGTGGGACTTATTCCTTTGTCCCAAAATGACTAGATCACAGGAGCCATGGAGCTGTCTTTTTATTGAAGAGGGGTTGTTCTGAGAGTAGGAGAGGGGATTATTAAAAAGATAAAGGCCAAATGGGGGCCAAATTATGCTGTAACTCGCCTCACCTTAATAAACTCTAAAAAGCAAAGTTTAAAATGAAGACAGAAAGTGAGAGAGAGAGAGAGAGACAGAGAGAGAGAGAGGACAGAGGCAGAGGTAGAGAGAAACAAAGACTGATAAAGAGACAGGAGACTTGAAAGGAATCTTCCAATCAAGCGGATTTTGTATGCTGGAGGCCCATTTATCAGTGGGACATCTTCCTTTCTCCAAAAATGGGTAGATCGCAGGTGCCCTGGAACTGTCTGTCTCTAGAAGAGGGGCTTTCCTGGGAGAAAGATTGGGGATTATCAACAAGAAAACAGCCTAGGAGAGGCCAAGGGTCCCTGTAAAACTCCTTATCTTAAAAATTTCGAAAAAAGCAAAAATTTTTAAAAAGGCACGGGGGGGGGGAGAGAGAGAGAGAGAAAGAGAGAGAGAGGGAGAGAGAGAGAGAGAGAGAACAGAGAGAACATAGGCAGAGGTAGGGAAAAACAGAGACTGATAAAGAGACAGGACATTTGAAAGGGGCCTTCCTACTATGTGGTTATTTCATGCTGGAGGCCCAGTTAGCAGTGGGACTTATTCCTTTGTCCCAAAATGACTAGATCACAGGAGCCATGGAGCTGTATTTCTCTTGAAGAGGGGATGTTCTGCGAGTAGGAGAGGGGATTATTAACAAGATAAAGGCAAAGGGGGGACAAATGATCCTGTAACTCGCCTCACCTTAAAAAATTCTAAAAAAACAAAAATTAAAATGAAATCAGAAAGTGAGAGAGAGAGAGAGAGAGAGAACATAAGCAAAAGTAGAGAGAGACAAAGTCTGATAAAGAGAAAGGAGACTTGAAAGGGGTCTTCCTACCACATGGGATTTGTATGCTTGAGGCCCACTTGGCAGTGGGATATCTTCCTTTCTCCTAAAATGACTAGATTGAGAAGCCATAAAGCTGTCTGTCTGTTGAAGAAGGGCTCTACTGGGAGGAGGAGAGCAGACTATTATCAAGATATAATCGCAGGAGGGGCCAAAGACCCCTGTAAAATACCTCAACTTAAACAATTATAAAAAGAAAATAATAAAAAAACAGAGAGAGCGAGAGATAGAAAGAGAGAGAGAGAGAGAGAGAGAGAGAGAGAGAGAGAGAGAGAGAGGACAGAGGCAGAGGTAGAGAGAAACAAAGATTAATAAAGAGACAGGAGACTTGAAAGGGATCTTCCAACAAAGGGGATTTTGTGTGCTGGAGGTCCAGTTAGCAGTGGGACATCTCTTTCTCCCAAAATGGATAGATTGCAGGAGCCCTGGAACTGTCTGTCTCTTGAAGAAGGGCTTTCCTGGAAGAAGGATTGTGGATTATGAACAAGAAAATAGCCTAGGAGAGGCCAAAGGTCCCTGTAAAACTCCTCATCTTAAAAAATACGAAAATAGCAAAAATTTAAAGAAAGACACAGAGAGAGGAGGAGGAAAGGGAGAGAGAGAGAGAGAGAGAGAGAGAGAGAGAGAGAGAGAGAGAGAGAGAGAGAGGACATAAGCAGAGGTAGAGAGAGACAAAGACGGATAAAGAGAAAGGAGACTTTAAACAAGTTTTCCCACCACGCGTGTTTTGTATGCTGGAGGCCCCGTTAGCACTGGGATATTTTCTTTCTCCCAAAATGGCTAGGTAGCAGGAGCCATGGAGCTGTCTGTCTCTTGAAGAAGCACTGTTCTGGAAGGAGGAGAGATGATTATTAACAAGATAAAGGCCTTCGAGGGGCGAAAGAGCCCTCTAAAACGCCTCTCTTTAAAAAATTTACAAAAACAGAAATAAAAAAAAAGACACACACACACACAGAGAGAGAGAGGACAAAAGCAAAGGTAAACAGAGACAAAGACTGATAAAGAGACGGAAGACTTAAAAGGGGTCTTCCTACCACGCTAATTCTTTATGTTGGAGGCCCAGTAAGCAGTGGGACATCTTCCTTTCTCCCAAAATGACTAGATCAAAGGAGCCATGGAGCTTTCTGTCTCTTGAAGTAGGGCTTTTCTGCGAGGAGGACAGGGGGTTATCAACAGAAAAAGGCCTAGGAGGGGCCAAATGTCCCTGTAAAACACCACACCTTAACGAATTCTAAAAAGCAAAAATTAAATAAAAGACAGAGAGACGGGAGAGAGAGAGAAAGAGAGAGTACATAGGTAGAGGTAAAGGAAAAACAATATCTGATAAACAAACAGGAGACTTGAAAAGGGTCTTCCTACTATGAGGGTATTGTATGCTGTAGGTCCAGTTAGCAGAGGGTCATCTTCTCTCTCCTAAAATGGCTACATCGAAGGAGACATGGTGCTGTCAGTCTCTTGATGAAGGGCTGTTCTGGGAGGAAGAGAGGGGATTATTAACAAGATGAAGGCCTTGGAGGGGAGAAAGGGCCCTGTAACGCCCACCTTAAAAAATTCTAAACAGTCAAAATTAAAAAATAGACAGACAGTGAGAGGGAGAGCAAGAGAGAGAGAGAGAGAGAGAGAGAGGACAGAGGCATAGGTAGAGAAAGTCGAAGACTGATAGAGACAGGAGACTTGAAAGGGGTCTTCCTAACATGCGGGTGTTGTATGCTGGAGGCCCAACTAGCTGTGGGACATCTTTCTTTCTTCCAAAATGACTAGAGCGCAGGAGTCATGGTACTGTCTGTCTCTTGAAGCAGGGCTGTTGTCTCAGGAGGAGAGGGAATTATTAACAAGATAAAGGCCTAGGCGGAAAACAAGGGCCCTGGAAAATGCCTCACCTTCAAATATTCTAAAAAGCAAAAATTAGAAAAAAGACAGAGAGAGATTGAGAGAGTGGACAGAGGAAGAGGTAGAGAGAGACAAAGACTGATAAAGAGACAGGAGACTTGAAAGGGGTCTTCCTACCAGGCGGGTTTTGTATTAAGGAGGCCCAGTTAGCAGTGGGACATCTTCCTTTCTCCCAAAGTGAGTAGATCTCAGGAGTCATGGAGCTGTCTGTCTCTTGAAAAAGGGCTGTCCTGAGAAGAGGAGAGAGGATTATTATCAAGAAAAAGTCCTAGGAGGGGCAAAAGGTTGCTGTGAAATGCCTTACCTTAAAAAATTCTAAAAATAAAAGTAAAAAAAGTCAGAAAGAGAGAGAGAAGTTGAGAGAGATAGAGACAGAGAGAGAGGACTGCAACAGAGCAAGAGAGAGACAAAGTCTGATAAAGAGAAAAGAGACTTAAAATGGGTCTTCCCAACATGTGTGTTTTGTATGCTGGAGGCCCATTTAGCAGTAGGACATCTTCCTTTCTCCCAAAATAACTAGAACGCAGGAGACATGGAGCTGTCTCTCTCTTGAAGCAGGACTGTTCTCTCAGAAAGAGAGGGAATTATTAACAAGATAAAGGCCTAGGAGGTACCACGTGGCCCTCTAAAATGCATCACCTTAAAAAATTTCTAAAAACCATAAATTAAGGAAAGGACAAAGACAGAGAGAGTGTGTGTGAGAGAGAGAGAGAGAGAGAGAGGACAGAGGCAAACGTATAGAGAGTTAAAGACTGATAAAGAGACAGGAGACGTGAAAGGGGTCTTCCTACCAAACGAATTTTGTATGCTGGAGGCCCAATAGGCAGTGGGACATCTTCCTTTCTCCAAAAATGGCTAGATCGCAGGAGCCCTGGACTGGCAGTCTCTTGAAGAAGGGCTTTTCTGGAAGAAGGATTGGGTATTATCAACAAGAATTTAGACTAGGAGAGGCCAAAGATCCCTGTAAAACTCCTCATCTTAAAAAATTCTAAAGAGCAAAAATTTAAAAGTAGACAAAGGCGGTTAAAGAGAGAGAGAGAGAGAGAGAGAGAGACAGAGAAAGAGAGAGAGAGAGAACATAAGCAGAGGTAGAGAGAGACAAAGTCAGATAAAGAGACAGGAGACTTGAAATGGGTCTTCTCAACAGGTGTGTTTTGTACGCTGGAGGCCCATTTAGCAGTAGGACATCTTCCTTTCTCCCAAAATAACTAGATCGCAGAGCCATGGAGCTGTCTCTCTCTTGAAGCAGGGCTATTCTCTCAGAAAGAGAGGGAATTATTGACAAGATAAAGGCCTAGGAGGGGCCAAGTAGCTCTCTGATACACATCACCTTAAAAAATTTCTAAAAACCAAAAACTAAGGAAACGACAGAGAGAGAGAGAGAGAGAGAGAGAGAGAGAGAGAGAGAGAGAGAACAGAGGCAAACTTACAGAGAGCAAAAGACTGATAAAAAGACAGGAGACTTGAAAGGGGTCTTCCTACCACACGGGTTTTGTATGCTGGAGGCCTACTAGACAGTGGGACATTTCTCCTAAAATGACTAGATTGAGAAGCAATAAAGCTGTCTGTCTGTTGAAGAAGGGCTGTTCTGGGAGGAGGAGAGCGGACTATTAACAAGATATAATCGCAGGAGGGGCCAAAGACCCCTGTAAAATACCTCAACTTAAACAATTATAAAAAGCAAATAATATAAAAACAGACAGAGAGAGAGATAGAAAGTGAGATAGAGCGAGAGAGCGAGAGAGAGAGAGAGAGAGAGGACAGAGGTAGGGCTTTTCTGCGAGGAGGACAGGGGGTTATCAACAGAAAAAAAGCCTAGGATGGGCCAAAGGTCCCTGTAAAACCCCACACCTTAACGAATTCTAAAAAGCAAAAATTAAATAAAAGACAGAGAGACAGGGGAGAGAGAGGGAAAGAGAGAGTACATAGGCAGAGGTAAAGGAAAAACAAAATCTGATAAAGAGACAAGAGACTTGAAAATGGTCTTCCTACTATGCGGGTATTGTATGCTGTAGGTCCAGTTAGCAGAGGGACATCTTCTCTCTCCTAAAATGGCTACATCGAAGGAGACATGGTGCTGTCAGTCCCTTGATGAAGGACTGTTCTGGGAGGAAGAGAGGGGATTATTAACAAGATGAAGGCCTTGGAGGGGAGAAAGGGCCCTGTAACGCCACACCTTAAAAAATTCTAAAAAGGCAAAATTAAAGAATAGACAGTCAGTGAGAGGGAGAGCGAGAGCGAGAGCGAGAGAGAGAGAGAGAGAGAGAGAGAGAGAGGACAGAGGCATAGGTAGAGAAAGTCAAAGATTGATAGAGACAGGAGACTTGAAAGGGGTCTTCCTACCATGCGGGTTTTGTATTCTGGAGGCCCAATTAGCAGTGGGTCATCTTTCTTTCTTCCAAAATGACTAGATCGTAGGAGTCATGGTACTGTCTGTCTCTTGAAGCAGGGTTGTTGTCTCAGGAGAAGAGGGTATTATTAACAAGATAAAGGCCTAGGAGGAAAACAAGGGCCCTGGAAAATGCCTCACCTTCAAAAATTCTAAAAAGCAATAATTAGAAAAAAGAAAGAGAGAGAAATTGAGATAGTGGACAGAGGAAGAGGTAGAGAGAGACAAAGACTGATAAAGAGACAGGAGACTTGAAAGGGGTCTTCCTACCACGCGGGTTTTTTTATGATGGAGGCCCAGTTAGCAGTGGGACATCTTCCTTTCTCCTAAAGTGAGTAGATCGCAGGAGTCATGGAGCTGTTTGTCTCTTGAAAAAGGGCTGTTCTAGAAGAGGAGAGAGGATTATTAACAAGAAAAAGGCCAAAGAGGGGCAAAAGGTTGCTGTGAAATGCATCAATTTAAAAAATTCTAAAAAGAAAAAGTAAAAAAAAAAAAAAAAACCTCAGAAAGAGAGAGAGAAGTTGAGAGAGAGAGAGAGACAGAGAGAGAGGACTGCAACAGAGCAAGAGAGAGACAAAGTCTGATAAAGAGACAGGAGACTTGAAATGGGTCTTCCCAACACATGTGTTTTGTATGCTGGAGGGGGATTTAGCAGTGGGAAATCTTCCTTTCTCCCAAAATAACTAGATCGCAGGAGCCAGGGAGCTGTCTCTCTCTTGAAGCAGGGCTGTTCTCTCAGAAGGAGAGGGAATTATTAAAAAGATAAAGGCCTAGGAGGGGTCAAGTAACCCTTTGAAACGCATCAAATTAAAAAATTAATAAAAACCAAAAATTAAAAAAAAGACAAAGAGAGAGAGTGAGAGAGAGAGAGAGAGAGAGAGAGAGAGAGGACAGAGGCAAAGGTATAGAGCGTAAAAGACTGATAAAGAGACAGGAGACTTGAAAGGGGTCTTCCTACCACACGGGTTTTGTATGCTGGAGGCCCACTAGGCAGTGGAACATCTTCCTTTCTCCTAAAATGACTAGATTGAGAAGCCATAAAGTTGTCTGTCTGTTGAAGAAGGGCTGTTCTGGGAGGAGGAGAGCGGACTATTAACAAGATATATTCGCAGGAGGGGCCAAAGACCCCTGTAATATACCTCAACTTAAACAATTATAAAAAGCATATAATAAAAAAACAGAGAGAGAGAGAGAGAGAGAGAGAGAGAGATAGAGAGAGAGAGAGAGAGAGAGAGAGAGAGAGAGGACAGAGGCAAACGTATAGAGATCAAAAGACTGATAAAGAGACAGGAGATTTGAAAGGGGTCTTCCTACCACACAGGTTTTGTATGCTGGAGGCCCACTAAGCAATGGGACATCGTCCTTTCTCCTAAAACGACTAGATTGAGAAGCCATAAAGCTGTCTGTCTGTTGAAGAAGGGCTGTTCTGGGAGGAGGAGGGTGGACTATTAACAAGATATAATCACGGGAGGGGCCAACGAACCCTGTAAAATACGTCAACTTAAACAATTATAAAAAACAAATAATAAAAAAAGAGAGAGAGAGAGATAGAAAGACAGAGAGAGAGGGAGAGAGAGAGAGAGAGAGGACAGAGGCAGAGGTAGAGAGAAACAAAGACTGCTAAAGAGACAGGAGACTTGAAAGGGATCTTCCAACCAAGCGGATTTTGTATGCTGGAAGCCCAGTTACCGGTGGGACATCTTCCTTTCTCCAAAATGTATAGATGGCAGTAGACCTGGAACTGTCTGTCTCTTGAAGAAGGGCTTTCCTGGGAGAAGGATTGGGGATTATCAACAAGAAAATAGCCTAGGAAAGGACAAAGGTCAATGTGAAACTCCTCATCTTAAAAAATTCAAAAAAAGCAAAAATATAAATAAAGACACAGGGATGGGAGGTGCAGACAGAGAGACAGAGAGAACATAGGCAGAGGTAGGGAAAAACAAAGACTGATAAAGAGACAGGACATTTGAAAGGGGTCTTCCTACTATGTGGTTATTTTATGCTGGAGGCCCAGCTAGCAGTGGGACTTATTCCTTTGTCCCAAAATGACTAGAACACAGGGGCCATGGAGCTGTCTTTCTCTTGAAGAGGGCTTGTTCTGAGAGTAGGAGAGGGGATTGTTAACAAGAGAAGGCCAAAGGGGGGCCAAATTATCCTGAATCTCGCCTCACCTTAAACAACTCTAAAAAGCAAA
>JAKSZU010001151.1:0-16962 GCA_026018925.1 Tupaia tana
AATCCTGGCTACCTACCTAGAAGGTGGAGTCTGGGGCCTGGGGGTCTGGAAGTGAGGTGGGGGTCAGAGGTGACCCTCCCTCAGTGTCCCTTGCCGGCCAGAGGCTTGCAGGAGAGCCTATTGCCTTCTGGCACTCCTGGATAGTCTGGGGGGAGAAGGAGAGCTAGGTGTTAACAAGGGAATGCAGGGGTTTCAAGAGAGAACAAAAAACCGCCTCAAGGAAATCCTGGCTACCTACCTAGAAGGTGGAGTCTGGGGCCTGGGGTTCTGGAAGTGCGGTTGGGGTCAGAGGTGACCCTCCCTCAGTGTCCCTTGCCGGCCAGAGGCTTGCAGGAGAGCCTATTGCCTTCTGGCAGTCCTGGATAGTCTTGGGGGGGAAGGAGAGCTAGGTGTTAACAAGGGAATGCAGGGGTTTCAAGAGAGAACAAAAAACCGCCTCAAGGAAATCCTGGCTACCTACCTAGAAGGTGGAGTCTGGGGCCTGGGGTTCTGGAAGTGAGGTGGGGGTCAGAGGTGACCCTCCCTCAGTGTCCCTTCCCGGCCAGAGGCTTGCAGGAGAGCCCATTGCCTTCTGGCAATCCTGGATAGTCTGGGGGGAGAAGGAGAGCTAGGTGTTAACAAGGGAATGCAGGGGTTTCAAGAGAGAACAAAAAACCGCCTCAAGGAAATCCTGGCTACCTACCTAGAAGGTGGAGTCTGGGGCCTGGGGTCTGGAAGTGAGGTGGGGGTCAGAGGTGACCCTCCCTCAGTGTCCCTTGCCGGCCAGAGGCTTGCAGGAGAGCCTATTGCCTTGTGGCAGTCCTGGATAGTCTGGGGGGAGAAGGAGAGCTAGGTGTTAACAAGGGAATGCAGGGGTTTCAAGAGAGAACAAAAAACCGCCTCAAGGAAATCCTGGCTACCTACCTAGAAGGTGGAGTCTGGGGCCTGGGGGTCTGGAAGTGAGGTGGGGGTCAGAGGTGACCCTCCCTCAGTGTCCCTTGCAGGCCAGAGGCTTGCAGGAGAGCCTATTGCCTTCTGGCAGTCCTGGATAGTCTGGGGGGAGAAGGAGAGCTTGGTGTTAACAAGGGAATGCAGGGGTTTCAAGAGAGAACAAAAAACCGCCTCAAGGAAATCCTGGCTACCTACCTAGAAGGTGGAGTCTGGGGCCTGGGGGTCTGGAAGTGAGGTGGGGGTCAGAGGTGACCCTCCCTCAGTGTCCCTTGCCGGCCAGAGGCTTGCAGGAGAGCCTATTGCCTTCTGGCAGTCCTGGATAGTCTGGGGGGAGAAGGAGAGCTAGGTGTTAACAAGGGAATGCAGGGGTTTCAAGAGAGAACAAAAAACCGCCTCAAGGAAATCCCTGGCTACCTACCTAGAAGGTGGAGTCTGGGGCCTGGGGGTCTGGAAGTGAGGTGGGGGTCAGAGGTGACCCTCCCTCAGTGTCCCTTGCCGGCCAGAGGCTTGCAGGAGAGCCTATTGCCTTCTGGCAGTCCTGGATAGTCTGGGGGGAGAAGGAGAGCTAGGTGTTAACAAGGGAATGCAGGGGTTTCAAGAGAGCACAAAAAACCGCCTCAAGGAAATCCTGGCTACCTACCTAGAAGGTGGAGTCTGGGGCCTGGGGGTCTGGAAGTGAGGTGGGGGTCAGAGGTGACCCTCCCTCAGTGTCCCTTGCCGGCCAGAGGCTTGCAGGAGAGCCTATTGCCTTCTGGCAGTCCTGGATAGTCTGGGGGGAGAAGGAGAGCTAGGTGTTAACAAGGGAATGCAGGGGTTTCAAGAGAGAACAAAAAAACCGCCTCAAGGAAATCCTGGCTACCTACCTAGAAGGTGGAGTCTGGGGCCTGGGGGTCTGGAAGTGAGGTGGGGGTCAGAGGTGACCCTCCCTCAGTGTCCCTTGCCGGCCAGAGGCTTGCAGGAGAGCCTATTGCCTTCTGGCAGTCCTGGATAGTCTGGGGGGAGAAGGAGAGCTAGGTGTTAACAAGGGAATGCAGGGGTTTCAAGAGAGAACAAAAAACCGCCTCAAGGAAATCCTGGCTACCTACCTAGAAGGTGGAGTCTGGGGCCTGGGGGTCTGGAAGTGAGGTGGGGGTCAGAGGTGACCCTCCCTCAGTGTCCCTTGCCGGCCAGAGGCTTGCAGTTGAGCCTATTGCCTTCTGGCAGTCCTGGATAGTCTGGGGGGAGAAGGAGAGCTAGGTGTTAACAAGGGAATGCAGGGGTTTCAAGAGAGAACAAAAAACCGCCTCAAGGAAATCCTGGCTACCTACCTAGAAGGTGGAGTCTGGGGCCTGGGGGTCTGGAAGTGAGGGGTGGGGGTCAGAGGTGACCCCTCCCTCAGTGTCCCTTGCCGGCCAGAGGCTTGCAGGAGAGCCTATTGCCTTCTGGCAGTCCTGGATGGTCTGGGGGGAGAAGGAGAGCTAGGTGTTAACAAGGGAATGCAGGGGTTTCAAGAGAGAACAAAAAAACCGCCTCAAGGAAATCCTGGCTACCTACCTAGAAGGTGGAGTCTGGGGCCTGGGGGTCTGGAAGTGAGGTGGGGGTCAGAGGTGACCCTCCCTCAGTGTCCCTTGCCGGCCAGAGGCTTGCAGGAGAGCCTATTGCCTTCTGGCAGTCCTGGATAGTCTGGGGGGAGAAGGAGAGCTAGGTGTTAACAAGGGAATGCAGGGGTTTCAAGAGAGAACAAAAAACCGCCTCAAGGAAATCCTGGCTACCTACCTAGAAGGTGGAGTCTGGGGCCTGGGGGTCTGGAAGTGAGGTGGGGGTCAGAGGTGACCCTCCCTCAGTGTCCCTTGCCAGCCAGAGGCTTGCAGGAGAGCCTATTGCCTTCTGGCAGTCCTGGATAGTCTGGGGGGAGAAGGAGAGCTAGGTGTTAACAAGGGAATGCAGGGGTTTCAAGAGAGAACAAAAAAACGCCTCAAGGAAATCCTGGCTACCTACCTAGAAGGTGGAGTCTGGGGCCTGGGGGTCTGGAAGTGAGGTGGGGGTCAGAGGTGACCCTCCCTCAGTGTCCCTTGCCGGCCAGAGGCTTTCAGGAGAGCCTATTGCCTTCTGGCAGTCCTGGATAGTCTGGGGGGAGAAAGAGAGCTAGGTGTTAACAAGGGAATGCAGGGGTTTCAAGAGAGAACAAAAAACTGCCTCAAGGAAATCCTGGCTACCTACCTAGAAGGTGGAGTCTGGGGCCTGGGGGTCTGGAAGTGAGGTGGGGGTCAGAGGTGACCCTCCCTCAGTGTCCCTTGCCGGCCAGAGGCTTGCAGGAGAGCCTATTGCCTTCTGGCAGTCCTGGATAGTCTGGGGGGAGAAGGAGAGCTAGGTGTTAACAAGGTAATGCAGGGGTTTCAAGAGAGAACAAAAAACCGCCTCAAGGAAATCCTGGCTACCTACCTAGAAGGTGGAGTCTGGGGCCTGGGTGTCTGGAAGTGAGGTGGGGGTCAGAGGTGACCCTCCCTCAGTGTCCCTTGCCGGCCAGAGGCTTGCAGGAGAGCCTATTGCCTTCTGGCAGTCCTGGATAGTCTGGGGGGAGAAGGAGAGCTAGGTGTTAACAAGGGAATGCAGGGGTTTCAAGAGAGAACAAAAAACCGCCTCAAGGAAATCCTGGCTACCTACCAAGAAGGTGGAGTCTGGGGCCTGGGGGTCTGGAAGTGAGGTGGGGGTCAGAGGTGACCCTCCCTCAGTGTCCCTTCCCGGCCAGAGGCTTGCAGGAGAGCCCATTGCCTTCTGGCAATCCTGGATAGTCTGGGGGGAGAAGGGGAGCTAGGTGTTAACAAGGGAATGCAGGGGTTTCAAGAGAGAACAAAAAACCGCCTCAAGGAAATCCTGGCTACCTACCTAGAAGGTGGAGTCTGGGGCCTGGGGGTCTGGAAGTGAGGTGGGGGTCAGAGGTGACCCTCCCTCAGTGTCCCTTGCCGGCCAGAGGCTTGCAGGAGAGCCTATTGCCTTCTGGCAGTCCTGGATAGTCTGGGGGGAGAAGGAGAGCTAGGTGTTAACAAGGGAATGCAGGGGTTTCAAGAGAGAACAAAAAACCGCCTCAAGGAAATCCTGGCTACCTACCTAGAAGGTGGAGTCTGGGGCCTGGGGGTCTGGAAGTGAGGTGGGGGTCAGAGGTGACACTCCCTCAGTGTCCCTTGCCGGCCAGAGGCTTCCAGGAGAGCCTATTGCCTTCTGGCAGTCCTGGATAGTCTGGGGGGAGAAGGAGAGCTAGGTGTTAACAAGGGAATGCAGGGGTTTCAAGAGAGAACAAAAAACCGCCTCAAGGAAATCCTGGCTACCTACCTAGAAGGTGGAGTCTGGGGCCTGGGGGTCTGGAAGTGAGGTGGGGGTCAGAGGTGACCCTCCCTCAGTGTCCCTTGCCGGCCAGAGGCTTGCAGGAGAGCCTATTGCCTTCTGGCAGTCCTGGATAGTCTGGGGTGAGAAGGAGAGCTAGGTGTTAACAAGGGAATGCAGGGGTTTCAAGAGAGAACAAAAAACCGCCTCAAGGAAATCCTGGCTACCTACCTAGAAGGTGGAGTCTGGGGCCTGGGGGTCTGGAAGTGAGGTGGGGTCAGAGGTGACCCTCCCTCAGTGTCCCTTGCCGGCCAGAGGCTTGCAGGAGAGCCTATTGCCTTCTGGCAGTCCTGGATAGTCTGGGGGGAGAAGGAGAGCTAGGTGTTAACAAGGGAATGCAGGGGTTTCAAGAGAGAACAAAAAACCGCCTCAAGGAAATCCTGGCTACCTACCTAGAAGGTGGAGTCTGGGGCCTGGGGGTCTGGAAGTGAGGTGGGGGTCAGAGGTGACCCTCCCTCAGTGTCCCTTGCCGGCCAGAGGCTTGCAGGAGAGCCTATTGCCTTCTGGCAGTCCTGGATAGTCTGGGGGGAGAAGGAGAGCTAGGTGTTAACAAGGGAATGCAGGGGTTTCAAGAGAGAACAAAAAACCGCCTCAAGGAAATCCTGGCTACCTACCTAGAAGGTGGAGTCTGGGGCCTGGGGGTCTGGAAGTGAGGTGGGGGTCAGAGGTGACCCTCCCTCAGTGTCCCTTGCCGGCCAGAGGCTTGCAGGAGAGCCTATTGCCTTCTGGCAGTCCTGGATAGTCTGGGGGGAGAAGGAGAGCTAGGTGTTAACAAGGGAATGCAGGGGTTTCAAGAGAGAACAAAAAACCGCCTCAAGGAAATCCTGGCTACCTACCTAGAAGGTGGAGTCTGGGGCCTGGGGGTCTGGAAGTGAGGTGGGGGTCAGAGGTGACCCTCTCTCAGTGTCCCTTGCCGGCCAGAGGCTTGCAGGAGAGCCTATTGCCTTCTGGCAGTCCTGGATAGTCTGGGGGGAGAAGGAGAGCTAGGTGTTAACAAGGGAATGCAGGGGTTTCAAGAGAGAACAAAAAACTGCCTCAAGGAAATCCTGGCTACCTACCTAGAAGGTGGAGTCTGGGGCCTGGGGGTCTGGAAGTGAGGTGGGGGTCAGAGGTGACCCTCCCTCAGTGTCCCTTGCCGGCCAGAGGCTTGCAGGGGAGCCTATTGCCTTCTGGCAGTCCTGGATAGTCTGGGGGGAGAAGGAGAGCTAGGTGTTAACAAGGGAATGCAGGGGTTTCAAGAGAGAACAAAAAACCGCCTCAAGGAAATCCTGGCTACCTACCTAGAAGGTGGAGTCTGGGGCCTGGGGGTCTGGAAGTGAGGTGGGGGTCAGAGGTGACCCTCCCTCAGTGTCCCTTGCCGGCCAGAGGCTTGCAGGAGAGCCTATTGCCTTCTGGCAGTCCTGGATAGTCTGGGGGGAGAAGGAGAGCTAGGTGTTAACAAGGGAATGCAGGGGTTTCAAGAGAGAACAAAAAACCGCCTCAAGGAAATCCTGGCTACCTACCTAGAAGGTGGAGTCTGGGGCCTGGGGGTCTGGAAGTGAGGTGGGGGTCAGAGGTGACCCTCCCTCAGTGTCCCTTGCCGGCCAGAGGCTTGCAGGAGAGCCTATTGCCTTCTGGCAGTCCTGGATAGTCTGGGGGGAGAAGGAGAGCTAGGTGTTAGCAAGGGAATGCAGGGGTTTCAAGAGAGAACAAAAAACTGCCTCAAGGAAATCCTGGCTACCTACCTAGAAGGTGGAGTCTGGGGCCTGGGGGTCTGGAAGTGAGGTGGGGGTCAGAGGTGACCCTCCCTCAGTGTCCCTTGCCGGCCAGAGGCTTGCAGGAGAGCCTATTGCCTTCTGGCAGTCCTGGATAGTCTGGGGGGAGAAGGAGAGCTAGGTGTTAACAAGGGAATGCAGGGGTTTCAAGAGAGAACAAAAAACCGCCTCAAGGAAATCCTGGCTACCTACCTAGAAGGTGGAGTCTGGGGCCTGGGGGTCTGGAAGTGAGGTGGGGGTCAGAGGTGACCCTCCCTCAGTGTCCCTTGCCGGCCAGAGGCTTGCAGGAGAGCCTATTGCCTTCTGGCAGTCCTGGATAGTCTGGGGGGAGAAGGAGAGCTAGGTGTTAACAAGGGAATGCAGGGGTTTCAAGAGAGAACAAAAAACCGCCTCAAGGAAATCCTGGCTACCTACCTAGAAGGTGGAGTCTGGGGCCTGGGGGTCTGGAAGTGAGGTGGGGGTCAGAGGTGACCCTCTCTCAGTGTCCCTTGCCGGCCAGAGGCTTGCAGGAGAGCCTATTGCCTTCTGGCAGTCCTGGATAGTCTGGGGGGAGAAGGAGAGCTAGGTGTTAACAAGGGAATGCAGGGGTTTCAAGAGAGAACAAAAAACTGCCTCAAGGAAATCCTGGCTACCTACCTAGAAGGTGGAGTCTGGGGCCTGGGGGTCTGGAAGTGAGGTGGGGGTCAGAGGTGACCCTCCCTCAGTGTCCCTTGCCGGCCAGAGGCTTGCAGGGGAGCCTATTGCCTTCTGGCAGTCCTGGATAGTCTGGGGGGAGAAGGAGAGCTAGGTGTTAACAAGGGAATGCAGGGGTTTCAAGAGAGAACAAAAAACCGCCTCAAGGAAATCCTGGCTACCTACCTAGAACGTGGAGTCTGGGGCCTGGGGGTCTGGAAGTGAGGTGGGGGTCAGAGGTGACCCTCCCTCAGTGTCCCTTGCCGGCCAGAGGCTTGCAGGAGAGCCTATTGCCTTCTGGCAGTCCTGGATAGTCTGGGGGGAGAAGGAGAGCTAGGTGTTAACAAGGGAATGCAGGGGTTTCAAGAGAGAACAAAAAACCGCCTCAAGGAAATCCTGGCTACCTACCTAGAAGGTGGAGTCTGGGGCCTGGGGGTCTGGAAGTGAGGTGGGGGTCAGAGGTGACCCTCCCTCAGTGTCCCTTGCCGGCCAGAGGCTTGCAGGAGAGCCTATTGCCTTCTGGCAGTCCTGGATAGTCTGGGGTGAGAAGGAGAGCTAGGTGTTAGCAAGGGAATGCAGGGGTTTCAAGAGAGAACAAAAAACCGCCTCAAGGAAATCCTGGCTACCTACCTAGATGGTGGATTCTGGGGCCTGGGGGTCTGGAAGTGAGGTGGGGGTCAGAGGTGACCCTCCCTCAGTGTCCCTTGCCGGCCAGAGGCTTGCAGGAGAGCCTATTGCCTTCTGGCAGTCCTGGATAGTCTGGGGGGAGAAGGAGAGCTAGGTGTTAACAAGGGAATGCAGGGGTTTCAAGAGAGAACAAAAAACCGCCTCAAGGAAATCCTGGCTACCTACCTAGAAGGTGGAGTCTGGGGCCTGGGGGTCTGGAAGTGAGGTGGGGGTCAGAGGTGACCCTCCCTCAGTGTCCCTTGCCGGCCAGAGGCTTGCAGGAGAGCCTATTGCCTTCTGGCAGTCCTGGATAGTCTGGGGGGAGAAGGAGAGCTAGGTGTTAACAAGGGAATGCAGGGGTTTCGAGAACAAAAAACCGCCTCAAGGAAATCCTGGCTACCTACCTAGAAGGTGGAGTCTGGGGCCTGGGGGTCTGGAAGTGAGGTGGGGGTCAGAGGTGACCCTCCCTCCGTGTCCCTTGCCGGCCAGAGGCTTGCAGGAGAGCCTATTGCCTTCTGGCAGTCCTGGATAGTCTGGGGGGAGAAGGAGAGCTAGGTGTTAACAAGGGAATGCAGGGGTTTCAAGAGAGAACAAAAACCGCCTCAAGGAAATCCTGGCTACCTACCTAGAAGGTGGAGTCTGGGGCCTGGGGGTCTGGAAGTGAGGTGGGGGTCAGAGGTGACCCTCCCTCAGTGTCCCTTGCCGGCCAGAGGCTTGCAGGAGAGCCTATTGCCTTCTGGCAGTCCTGGATTGTCTGGGGGGAGAAGGAGAGCTAGGTGTTAACAAGGGAATGCAGGGGTTTCAAGAGAGAACAAAAAACTGCCTCAAGGAAATCCTGGCTACCTACCTAGAAGGTGGAGTCTGGGGCCTGGGGTCTGGAAGTGAGGTGGGGGTTTGAGGTGACCCTCCCTCAGTGTCCCTTGCCGGCCAGAGGCTTGCAGGAGAGCCTATTGCCTTCTGGCAGTCCTGGATAGTCTGGGGGGAGAAGGAGAGCTAGGTGTTAACAAGGGAATGCAGGGGTTTCAAGAGAGAACAAAAAACCGCCTCAAGGAAATCCTGGCTACCTACCTAGAAGGTGGAGTCTGGGGCCTGGGGGTGTGGAAGTGAGGTGGGGGTCAGAGGTGACCCTCCCTCAGTGTCCCTTGCCGGCCAGAGGCTTGCAGGAGAGCCTATTGCCTTCTGGCAGTCCTGGATAGTCTGGGGGGAGAAGGAGAGCTAGGTGTTAACAAGGGAATGCAGGGTTTTCAAGAGAGAACAAAAAACCGCCTCAAGGAAATCCTGGCTACCTACCTAGAAGGTGGAGTCTGGGGCCTGGGGGTCTGGAAGTGAGGTGGGTGTCAGAGGTGACCCTCCCTCAGTGTCCCTTGCCGGCCAGAGGCTTGCAGGAGAGCCTATTGCCTTCTGGCAGTCCTGGATAGTCTGGGGGGAGAAGGAGAGCTAGGTGTTAACAAGGGAATGCAGGGGTTTCAAGAGAGAACAAAAAACCGCCTCAAGGAAATCCTGGCTACCTACCTAGAAGGTGGAGTCTGGGGCCTGGGGGTCTGGAAGTGAGGTGGGGGTCAGAGGTGACCCTCCCTCAGTGTCCCTTGCCGGCCAGAGGCTTGCAGGAGAGCCTATTGCCTTCTGGCAGTCCTGGATAGTCTGGGGGGAGAAGGAGAGCTAGGTGTTAACAAGGGAATGCAGGGGTTTCAAGAGAGAACAAAAAAACCGCCTCAAGGAAATCCTGGCTACCTACCTAGAAGGTGGAGTCTGGGGCCTGGGGGTCTGGAAGTGAGGTGGGGGTCAGAGGTGACCCTCCCTCAGTGTCCCTTGCCGGCCAGAGGCTTGCAGGAGAGCCTATTGCCTTCTGGCAGTCCTGGATAGTCTGGGGGGAGAAGGAGAGCTAGGTGTTAACAAGGGAATGCAGGGGTTTCAAGAGAGAACAAAAAACCGCCTCAAGGAAATCCTGGCTACCTACCTAGAAGGTGGAGTCTGGGGCCTGGGGGTCTGGAAGTGAGGTGGGGGTCAGAGGTGACCCTCCCTCAGTGTCCCTTGCCGGCCAGAGGCTTGCAGGAGAGCCTATTGCCTTCTGGCAGTCCTGGATAGTCTGGGGGGAGAAGGAGAGCTAGGTGTTAACAAGGGAATGCAGGGGTTTCAAGAGAGAACCAAAAAACCGCCTCAAGGAAATCCTGGCTACCTACCTAGAAGGTGGAGTCTGGGGCCTGGGGGTCTGGAAGTGAGGTGGGGGTCAGAGGTGACCCTCCCTCAGTGTCCCTTGCCGGCCAGAGGCTTGCAGGAGAGCCTATTGCCTTCTGGCAGTCCTGGATAGTCTGGGGGGAGAAGGAGAGCTAGGTGTTAACAAGGGAATGCAGGGGTTTCAAGAGAGAACAAAAAACCGCCTCAAGGAAATCCTGGCTACCTACCTAGATGGTGGAGTCTGGGGCCTGGGGTTCTGGAAGTGAGGTGGGTGTCAGAGGTGACCCTCCCTCAGTGTCCCTTGCCGGCCAGAGGCTTGCAGGAGAGCCTATTGCCTTCTGGCAGTCCTGGATAGTCTGGGGGGAGAAGGAGAGCTAGGTGTTAACAAGGGAATGCAGGGGTTTCAAGAGAGAACAAAAAACCGCCTCAAGGAAATCATGGCTACCTACCTAGAAGGTGGAGTCTGGGGCCTGGGGGTCTGGAAGTGAGGTGGGGGTCAGAGGTGACCCTCCCTCAGTGTCCCTTGCCGGCCAGAGGCTTGCAGGAGAGCCTATTGCCTTCTGGCAGTCCTGGATAGTCTGGGGGGAGAAGGAGAGCTAGGTGTTAACAAGGGAATGCAGGGTTTTCAAGAGAGAACAAAAAACCGCCTCAAGGAAATCCTGGCTACCTACCTAGAAGGTGGAGTCTGGGGCCTGGGGGTCTGGAAGTGAGGTGGGTGTCAGAGGTGACCCTCCCTCAGTGTCCCTTGCCGGCCAGAGGCTTGCAGGAGAGCCTATTGCCTTCTGGCAGTCCTGGATAGTCTGGGGGGGAGAAGGAGAGCTAGGTGTTAACAAGGGAATGCAGGGGTTTCAAGAGAGAACAAAAAACCGCCTCAAGGAAATCCTGGCTACCTACCTAGAAGGTGGAGTCTGGGGCCTGGGGGTCTGGAAGTGAGGTGGGGGTCAGAGGTGACCCTCCCTCAGTGTCCCTTGCCGGCCAGAGGCTTGCAGGAGAGCCTATTGCCTTCTGGCAGTCCTGGATAGTCTGGGGGGAGAAGGAGAGCTAGGTGTTAACAAGGGAATGCAGGGGTTTCAAGAGAGAACAAAAAAACCGCCTCAAGGAAATCCTGGCTACCTACCTAGAAGGTGGAGTCTGGGGCCTGGGGGTCTGGAAGTGAGGTGGGGGTCAGAGGTGACCCTCCCTCAGTGTCCCTTGCCGGCCAGAGGCTTGCAGGAGAGCCTATTGCCTTCTGGCAGTCCTGGATAGTCTGGGGGGAGAAGGAGAGCTAGGTGTTAACAAGGGAATGCAGGGGTTTCAAGAGAGAACAAAAAACCGCCTCAAGGAAATCCTGGCTACCTACCTAGAAGGTGGAGTCTGGGGCCTGGGGGTCTGGAAGTGAGGTGGGGGTCAGAGGTGACCCTCCCTCAGTGTCCCTTGCCGGCCAGAGGCTTGCAGGAGAGCCTATTGCCTTCTGGCAGTCCTGGATAGTCTGGGGGGAGAAGGAGAGCTAGGTGTTAACAAGGGAATGCAGGGGTTTCAAGAGAGAACCAAAAACCGCCTCAAGGAAATCCTGGCTACCTACCTAGAAGGTGGAGTCTGGGGCCTGGGGGTCTGGAAGTGAGGTGGGGGTCAGAGGTGACCCTCCCTCAGTGTCCCTTGCCGGCCAGAGGCTTGCAGGAGAGCCTATTGCCTTCTGGCAGTCCTGGATAGTCTGGGGGGAGAAGGAGAGCTAGGTGTTAACAAGGGAATGCAGGGGTTTCAAGAGAGAACAAAAAACCGCCTCAAGGAAATCCTGGCTACCTACCTAGATGGTGGAGTCTGGGGCCTGGGGTTCTGGAAGTGAGGTGGGTGTCAGAGGTGACCCTCCCTCAGTGTCCCTTGCCGGCCAGAGGCTTGCAGGAGAGCCTATTGCCTTCTGGCAGTCCTGGATAGTCTGGGGGGAGAAGGAGAGCTAGGTGTTAACAAGGGAATGCAGGGGTTTCAAGAGAGAACAAAAAACCGCCTCAAGGAAATCATGGCTACCTACCTAGAAGGTGGAGTCTGGGGCCTGGGGGTCTGGAAGTGAGGTGGGGGTCAGAGGTGACCCTCCCTCAGTGTCCCTTGCCGGCCAGAGGCTTGCAGGAGAGCCTATTGCCTTCTGGCAGTCCTGGATAGTCTGGGGGGAGAAGGAGAGCTAGGTGTTAACATGGGAATGCAGGGGTTTCAAGAGAGAACAAAAAAACCGCCTCAAGGAAATCCTGGCTACCTACCTAGAAGGTGGAGTCTGGGGCCTGGGGGTCTGGAAATGAGGTGGGGGTCAGAGGTGACCCTCCCTCAGTGTCCCCTTGCCGGCCAGAGGCTTGCAGGAGAGCCTATTGCCTTCTGGCAGTCATGGATAGTCTGGGGGGAGAAGGAGAGCTAGGTGTTAACAAGGGAATGCAGGGGTTTCAAGAGAGAACAAAAACACCGCCTCAAGGAAATCCTGGCTACCTACCTAGAAGGTGGAGTCTGGGGCCTGGGGGTCTGGAAGTGAGGTGGGGGGTCAGAGGTGACCCTCCCTCAGTGTCCCCTTGCCGGCCAGAGGCTTGCAGGAGAGCCTATTGCCTTCTGGCAGTCCTGGATAGTCTGGGGGGAGAAGGAGAGCTAGGTGTTAACAAGGGAATGCAGGGGGTTTCAAGAGAGAACAAAAAAACCGCCTCAAGGAAATCCTGGCTACCTACCTAGAAGGTGGAGTCTGGGGCCTGGGGGTCTGGAAGTGAGGTGGGGGTCAGAGGTGACCCTCCCTCAGTGTCCCTTGCCGGCCAGAGGCTTGCAGGAGAGCCTATTGCCTTCTGGCAGTCCTGGATAGTCTGGGGGGAGAAGGAGAGCTAGGTGTTAACAAGGGAATGCAGGGGTTTCAAGAGAGGACAAAAAAACCGCCTCAAGGAAATCCTGGCTACCTACCTAGAAGGTGGAGTCTGGGGCCTGGGGGTCTGGAAGTGAGGTGGGGGTCAGAGGTGACCCCTCCCTCAGTGTCCCTTGCCGGCCAGAGGCTTGCAGGGGAGCCTATTGCCTTCTGGCAGTCCTGGATAGTCTGGGGGGAGAAGGAGAGCTAGGTGTTAACAAGGGAATGCAGGGGTTTCAAGAGAGAACAAAAAAAACGCCTCAAGGAAATCCTGGCTACCTACCTAGAAGGTGGAGTCTGGGGCCTGGTGGTCTGGAAGTGAGGTGGGGGTCAGAGGTGACCCTCCGTCAGTGTCCCTTGCCGGCCAGAGGCTTGCAGGAGAGCCTATTGCCTTCTGGCAGTCCTGGATAGTCTGGGGGGAGAAGGAGAGCTAGGTGTTAACAAGGGAATGCAGGGGTTTCAAGAGAGAACAAAAAACCGCCTCAAGGAAATCCTGGCTACCTACCTAGAAGGTGGAGTCTGGGGCCTGGGGGTCTGGAAGTGAGGTGGGGGTCAGAGGTGACCCTCCCTCAGTGTCCCTTGCCGGCCAGAGGCTTGCAGGAGAGCCTATTGCCTTCTGGCAGTCCTGGATAGTCTGGGGGGAGAAGGAGAGCTAGGTGTTAACAAGGGAATGCAGGGGTTTCAAGAGAGAACCAAAAACCGCCTCAAGGAAATCCTGGCTACCTACCTAGAAGGTGGAGTCTGGGGCCTGGGGGTCTGGAAGTGAGGTGGGGGTCAGAGGTGACCCTCCCTCAGTGTCCCTTGCCGGCCAGAGGCTTGCAGGGGAGCCTATTTCCTTCTGGCAGTCCTGGATAGTCTGGGGGGAGAAGGAGAGCTAGGTGTTAACAAGGGAATGCAGGGGTTTCAAGAGAGAACAAAAAACCGCCTCAAGTAAATCCTGGCTACCTACCTAGAACGTGGAGTCTGTGGCCTGGGGGTCTGGAAGTGAGGTGGGGGTCAGAGGTGACCCTCCCTCAGTGTCCCTTGCCGGCCAGAGGCTTGCAGGGGAGCCTATTGCCTTCTGGCAGTCCTGGATAGTCTGGGGGGAGAAGGAGAGCTAGGTGTTAACAAGGGAATGCAGGGGTTTCAAGAGAGAACAAAAAACCGCCTCAAGGAAATCCTGGCTACCTACCTAGAAGGTGGAGTCTGGGGCCTGGGGGTCTGGAAGTGAGGTGGGTGTCAGAGGTGACCCTCCCTCAGTGTCCCTTGCCGGCCAGAGGCTTGCAGGAGAGCCTATTGCCTTCTGGCAGTCCTGGATAGTCTGGGGGGAGAAGGAGAGCTAGGTGTTAACAAGGGAATGCAGGGGTTTCAAGAGAGAACAAAAAACCGCCTCAAGGAAATCCTGGCTACCTCCCTAGAAGGTGGAGTCTGGGGCCTGGGGGTCTGGAAGTGAGGTGGGGGTCAGAGGTGACCCTCCCTCAGTGTCCCTTGCCGGCCAGAGGCTTGCAGGAGAGCCTATTGCCTTCTGGCAGTCCTGGATAGTCTGGGGGGAGAAGGAGAGCTAGGTGTTAACAAGGGAATGCAGGGGTTTCAAGAGAGAACAAAAAACCGCCTCAAGGAAATCCTGGCTACCTACCTAGAAGGTGGAGTCTGGGGCCTGGGGGTCTGGAAGTGAGGTGGGGGTCAGAGGTGACCCTCCCTCAGTGTCCCTTGCCGGCCAGAGGCTTGCAGGAGAGCCTATTGCCTTCTGGCAGTCCTGGATAGTCTGGGGGGAGAAGGAGAGCTAGGTGTTAACAAGGGAATGCAGGGGTTTCAAGAGAGAACCAAAAACCACCTCAAGGAAATCCTGGCTACCTACCTAGAAGGTGGAGTCTGGGGCCTGGGGGTCTGGAAGTGAGGTGGGGGTCAGAGGTGACCCTCCCTCAGTGTCCCTTGCCGGCCAGAGGCTTGCAGGAGAGCCTATTGCCTTCTGGCAGTCCTGGATAGTCTGGGGGGAGAAGGAGAGCTAGGTGTTAACAAGGGAATGCAGGGGTTTCAAGAGAGAACAAAAAACCGCCTCAAGGAAATCCTGGCTACCTACCTAGAAGGTGGAGTCTGGGGCCTGGGGGTCTGGAAGTGAGGTGGGTGTCAGAGGTGACCCTCCCTCAGTGTCCCCTTGCCGGCCAGAGGCTTGCAGGAGAGCCTATTGCCTTCTGGCAGTCCTGGATAGTCTGGGGGGAGAAGGAGAGCTAGGTGTTAACAAGGGAATGCAGGGGTTTCAAGAGAGAACAAAAAACCGCCTCAAGGAAATCCTGGCTACCTACCTAGAAGGTGGAGTCTGGGGCCTGGGGGTCTGGAAGTGAGGTGGGGGTCAGAGGTGACCCTCCCTCAGTGTCCCTTGCCGGCCAGAGGCTTGCAGGAGAGCCTATTGCCTTCTGGCAGTCCTGGATAGTCTGGGGGGAGAAGGAGAGCTAGGTGTTAACAAGGGAATGCAGGGGTTTCAAGAGAGAACAAAAAACCGCCTCAAGGAAATCCTGGCTACCTACCTAGAAGGTGGAGTCTGGGGCCTGGGGGTCTGGAAGTGAGGTGGGGGTCAGAGGTGACCCTCCCTCAGTGTCCCTTGCCGGCCAGAGGCTTGCAGGAGAGCCTATTGCCTTCTGGCAGTCCTGGATAGTCTGTGGGGAGAAGGAGAGCTAGGTGTTAACAAGGGAATGCAGGGGTTTCAAGAGAGAACAAAACACCGCCTCAAGGAAATCCTGGCTACCTACCTAGAAGGTGGAGTCTGGGGCCTGGGGGTCTGGAAGTGAGGTGGGGGTCAGAGGTGACCCTCCCTCAGTGTCCCTTGCCGGCCAGAGGCTTGCAGGAGAGCCTATTGCCTTCTGGCAGTCCTGGATAGTCTGGGGGGAGAAGGAGAGCTAGGTGTTAACAAGGGAATGCAGGGGTTTCAAGAGAGAACAAAAAACCGCCTCAAGGAAATCCTGGCTACCTACCTAGAAGGTGGAGTCTGGGGCCTGGGGGTCTGGAAGTGAGGTGGGGGTCAGAGGTGACCCTCCCTCAGTGTCCCTTGCCGGCCAGAGGCTTGCAGGAGAGCCTATTGCCTTCTGGCAGTCCTGGATAGTCTGGGGGGAGAAGGAGAGCTAGGTGTTAACAAGGGAATGCAGGGGTTTCAAGAGAGAACAAAAAACCGCCTCAAGGAAATCCTGGCTACCTACCTAGATGGTGGAGTCTGGGGCCTGGGGGTCTGGAAGTGAGGTGGGGGTCAGAGGTGACCCTCCCTCAGTGTCCCTTGCCGGCCAGAGGCTTGCAGGAGAGCCTATTGCCTTCTGGCAGTCCTGGATAGTCTGGGGGGAGAAGGAGAGCTAGGTGTTAACAAGGGAATGCAGGGGTTTCAAGAGAGAACAAAAAACCGCCTCAAGGAAATCCTGGCTACCTACCTAGAAGGTGGAGTCTGGGGCCTGGGGGTCTGGAAGTGAGGTGGGGGTCAGAGGTGACCCTCCCTCAGTGTCCCTTGCCGGCCAGAGGCTTGCAGGAGAGCCTATTGCCTTCTGGCAGTCCTGGATAGTCTGGGGGGAGAAGGAGAGCTAGGTGTTAACAAGGGAATGCAGGGGTTTCAAGAGAGAACAAAAAACCGCCTCAAGAAAATCCTGGCTACCTACCTAGAAGGTGGAGTCTGGGGCCTGGGGGTCTGGAAGTGAGGTGGGGGTCAGAGGTGACCCTCCCTCCGTGTCCCTTGCCGGCCAGAGGCTTGCAGGAGAGCCTATTGCCTTCTGGCAGTCCTGGATAGTCTGGGGGGAGAAGGAGAGCTAGGTGTTAACAAGGGAATGCAGGGGTTTCAAGAGAGAACAAAAACCGCCTCAAGGAAATCCTGGCTACCTACCTAGAAGGTGGAGTCTGGGCCTGGGGGTCTGGAAGTGAGGTGGGGGTCAGAGGTGACCCTCCCTCAGTGTCCCTTGCCGGCCAGAGGCTTGCAGGAGAGCCTATTGCCTTCTGGCAGTCCTGGATAGTCTGGGGGGAGAAGGAGAGCTAGGTGTTAACAAGGGAATGCAGGGGTTTCAAGAGAGAACAAAAAACCGCCTCAAGGAAATCCTGGCTACCTACCTAGAAGGTGGAGTCTGGGGCCTGGGGGTCTGGAAGTGAGGTGGGGGTCAGAGGTGACCCTCCCTCAGTGTCCCTTGCCGGCCAGAGGCTTGCAGGAGAGCCTATTGCCTTCTGGCAGTCCTGGATAGTCTGGGGGGAGAAGGAGAGCTAGGTGTTAACAAGGGAATGCAGGGGTTTCAAGAGAGAACCAAAAACCACCTCAAGGAAATCCTGGCTACCTACCTAGAAGGTGGAGTCTGGGGCCTGGGGGTCTGGAAGTGAGGTGGGGGTCAGAGGTGACCCTCCCTCAGTGTCCCTTGCCGGCCAGAGGCTTGCAGGAGAGCCTATTGCCTTCTGGCAGTCCTGGATAGTCTGGGGGGGAGAAGGAGAGCTAGGTGTTAACAAGGGAATGCAGGGGTTTCAAGAGAGAACAAAAAACCGCCTCAAGGAAATCCTGGCTACCTACCTAGAAGGTGGAGTCTGGGGCCTGGGGGTCTGGAAGTGAGGTGGGTGTCAGAGGTGACCCTC
>JAKSZU010001152.1:0-16891 GCA_026018925.1 Tupaia tana
AGTTCCCAGTATCCATGAGGAGTCTGCTCAGAGAAGGGCTCAACTCTCCTGCCTGGGAGGAAGAAGCAGAAGGGATTATTAACAAAACAATGGGAGGAGCAGAGCGCCAGAGAAAAACTTTGCCTTTAAAAAAATCATAAAAAGGAAAAATTACCAAAAAGCAAAGATGAGGAGACAGGAGCAGAGAGAGACAGAGACCTCAGAGACACAGTGACAGAGATAGAAGGCCAGAGGGGCTCCCTACCACACTAGCTCTGCTTGCTGGAGGCTGAATTATGAGTAGAAAATCTTAATTTCTCCTGTTCCCTGAAAAATCTAGTTCCCAGTATCCATGAGGAGTCTGCTCAGAGAAGGGCTCAACTCTCCTGCCTGGGAGGAAGAAGCAGAAGGGATTATTAACAAAACAATGGGAGGAGCAGAGCGCCAGAGAAAAACTTTGCCTTTAAAAAAATCATAAAAAGGAAAAATTACCAAAAAGCAAAGATGAGGAGACAGGAGCAGAGAGAGACAGAGACCTCAGAGACACAGTGACAGAGATAGAAGGCCAGAGGGGCTCCCTACCACACTAGCTCTGCTTGCTGGAGGCTGAATTATGAGTAGAAAATCTTCATTTCTCCTGTTCCCTGAAAAATCTAGTTCCCAGTATCCATGAGGAGTCTGCTCAGAGAAGGGCTCAACTCTCCTGCCTGGGAGGAAGAAGCAGAAGGGATTATTAACAAAACAATGGGAGGAGCAGAGCGCCAGAGAAAAACTTTGCCTTTAAAAAAATCATAAAAAGGAAAAATTACCAAAAAGCAAAGATGAGGAGACAGGAGCAGAGAGAGACAGAGACCTCAGAGACACAGTGACAGAGATAGAAGGCCAGAGGGGCTCCCTACCACACTAGCTCTGCTTGCTGGAGGCTGAATTATGAGTAGAAAAATCTTCATTTCTCCTGTTCCCTGAAAAATCTAGTTCCCAGTATCCATGAGGAGTCTGCTCAGAGAAGGGCTCAACTCTCCTGCCTGGGAGGAAGAAGCAGAAGGGATTATTAACAAAACAATGGGAGGAGCAGAGCGCCAGAGAAAAACTATGCCTTTAAAAAAATCATAAAAAGGAAAAATTACCAAAAAGCAAAGATGAGGAGACAGGAGCAGAGAGAGACAGAGACCTCAGAGACACAGTGACAGAGATAGAAGGCCAGAGGGGCTCCCTACCACACTAGCTCTGCTTGCTGGAGGCTGAATTATGAGTAGAAAAATCTTCATTTCTCCTGTTCCCTGAAAAATCTAGTTCCCAGTATCCATGAGGAGTCTGCTCAGAGAAGGGCTCAACTCTCCTGCCTGGGAGGAAGAAGCAGAAGGGATTATTAACAAAACAATGGGAGGAGCAGAGCGCCAGAGAAAAACTTTGCCTTTAAAAAAATCATAAAAAGGAAAAATTACCAAAAAGCAAAGATGAGGAGACAGGAGCAGAGAGAGACAGAGACCTCAGAGACACAGTGACAGAGATAGAAGGCCAGAGGGGCTCCCTACCACACTAGCTCTGCTTGCTGGAGGCTGAATTATGAGTAGAAAAATCTTCATTTCTCCTGTTCCCTGAAAAATCTAGTTCCCAGTATCCATGAGGAGTCTGCTCAGAGAAGGGCTCAACTCTCCTGCCTGGGAGGAAGAAGCAGAAGGGATTATTAACAAAACAATGGGAGGAGCAGAGCGCCAGAGAAAAACTTTGCCTTTAAAAAAATCATAAAAAGGAAAAATTACCAAAAAGCAAAGATGAGGAGACAGGAGCAGAGAGAGACAGAGACCTCAGAGACACAGTGACAGAGATAGAAGGCCAGAGGGGCTCCCTACCACACTAGCTCTGCTTGCTGGAGGCTGAATTATGAGTAGAAAAATCTTCATTTCTCCTGTTCCCTGAAAAATCTAGTTCCCAGTATCCATGAGGAGTCTGCTCAGAGAAGGGCTCAACTCTCCTGCCTGGGAGGAAGAAGCAGAAGGGATTATTAACAAAACAATGGGAGGAGCAGAGCGCCAGAGAAAAACTTTGCCTTTAAAAAAATCATAAAAAGGAAAAATTACCAAAAAGCAAAGATGAGGAGACAGGAGCAGAGAGAGACAGAGACCTCAGAGACACAGTGACAGAGATAGAAGGCCAGAGGGGCTCCCTACCACACTAACTCTGCTTGCTGGAGGCTGAATTATGAGTAGAAAAATCTTCATTTCTCCTGTTCCCTGAAAAATCTAGTTCCCAGTATCCATGAGGAGTCTGCTCAGAGAAGGGCTCAACTCTCCTGCCTGGGAGGAAGAAGCAGAAGGTATTATTAACAAAACAATGGGAGGAGCAGAGCGCCAGAGAAAAACTTTGCCTTTAAAAAAATCATAAAAAGGAAAAATTACCAAAAAGCAAAGATGAGGAGACAGGAGCAGAGAGAGACAGAGACCTCAGAGACACAGTGACAGAGATAGAAGGCCAGAGGGGCTCCCTACCACACTAGCTCTGCTTGCTGGAGGCTGAATTATGAGTAGAAAAATCTTCATTTCTCCTGTTCCCTGAAAAATCTAGTTCCCAGTATCCATGAGGAGTCTGCTCAGAGAAGGGCTCAACTCTCCTGCCTGGGAGGAAGAAGCAGAAGGGATTATTAACAAAACAATGGGAGGAGCAGAGCGCCAGAGAAAAACTTTGCCTTTAAAAAAATCATAAAAAGGAAAAATTACCAAAAAGCAAAGATGAGGAGACAGGAGCAGAGAGAGACAGAGACCTCAGAGACACAGTGACAGAGATAGAAGGCCAGAGGGGCTCCCTACCACACTAGCTCTGCTTGCTGGAGGCTGAATTATGAGTAGAAAAATCTTCATTTCTCCTGTTCCCTGAAAAATCTAGTTCCCAGTATCCATGAGGAGTCTGCTCAGAGAAGGGCTCAACTCTCCTGCCTGGGAAGAAGAAGCAGAAGGGATTATTAACAAAACAATGGGAGGAGCAGAGCGCCAGAGAAAAACTTTGCCTTTAAAAAAATCATAAAAAGGAAAAATTACCAAAAAGCAAAGATGAGGAGACAGGAGCAGAGAGAGACAGAGACCTCAGAGACACAGTGACAGAGATAGAAGGCCAGAGGGGCTCCCTACCACACTAGCTCTGCTTGCTGGAGGCTGAATTATGAGTAGAAAAATCTTCATTTCTCCTGTTCCCTGAAAAATCTAGTTCCCAGTATCCATGAGGAGTCTGCTCAGAGAAGGGCTCAACTCTCCTGCCTGGGAGGAAGAAGCAGAAGGGATTATTAACAAAACAATGGGAGGAGCAGAGCGCCAGAGAAAAACTTTGCCTTTAAAAAAATCATAAAAAGGAAAAATTACCAAAAAGCAAAGATGAGGAGACAGGAGCAGAGAGAGACAGAGACCTCAGAGACACAGTGACAGAGATAGAAGGCCAGAGGGGCTCCCTACCACACTAGCTCTGCTTGCTGGATGCTGAATTATGAGTAGAAAAATCTTCATTTCTCTTGTTCCCTGAAAAATCTAGTTCCCAGTATCCATGAGGAGTCTGCTCAGAGAAGGGCTCAACTCTCCTGCCTGGGAGGAAGAAGCAGAAGGTATTATTAACAAAACAATGGGAGGAGCAGAGCGCCAGAGAAAAACTTTGCCTTTAAAAAAATCATAAAAAGGAAAAATTACCAAAAAGCAAAGATGAGGAGACAGGAGCAGAGAGAGACAGAGACCTCAGAGACACAGTGACAGAGATAGAAGGCCAGAGGGGCTCCCTACCACACTAGCTCTGCTTGCTGGAGGCTGAATTATGAGTAGAAAAATCTTCATTTCTCCTGTTCCCTGAAAAATCTAGTTCCCAGTATCCATGAGGAGTCTGCTCAGAGAAGGGCTCAACTCTCCTGCCTGGGAGGAAGAAGCAGAAGGGATTATTAACAAAACAATGGGAGGAGCAGAGCGCCAGAGAAAAACTTTGCCTTTAAAAAAATCATAAAAAGGAAAAATTACCAAAAAGCAAAGATGAGGAGACAGGAGCAGAGAGAGACAGAGACCTCAGAGACACAGTGACAGAGATAGAAGGCCAGAGGGGCTCCCTACCACACTAGCTCTGCTTGCTGGAGGCTGAATTATGAGTAGAAAAATCTTCATTTCTCCTGTTCCCTGAAAAATGTAGTTCCCAGTATCCATGAGGAGTCTGCTCAGAGAAGGGCTCAACTCTCCTGCCTGGGAGGAAGAAGCAGAAGGGATTATTAACAAAACAATGGGAGGAGCAGAGCGCCAGAGAAAAACTTTGCCTTTAAAAAAATCATAAAAAGGAAAAATTACCAAAAAGCAAAGATGAGGAGACAGGAGCAGAGAGAGACAGAGACCTCAGAGACACAGTGACAGAGATAGAAGGCCAGAGGGGCTCCCTACCACACTAGCTCTGCTTGCTGGAGGCTGAATTATGAGTAGAAAAATCTTCATTTCTCCTGTTCCCTGAAAAATCTAGTTCCCAGTATCCATGAGGAGTCTGCTCAGAGAAGGGCTCAACTCTCCTGCCTGGGAGGAAGAAGCAGAAGGGATTATTAACAAAACAATGGGAGGAGCAGAGCGCCAGAGAAAAACTTTGCCTTTAAAAAAATCATAAAAAGGAAAAATTACCAAAAAGCAAAGATGAGGAGACAGGAGCAGAGAGAGACAGAGACCTCAGAGACACAGTGACAGAGATAGAAGGCCAGAGGGGCTCCCTACCACACTAGCTCTGCTTGCTGGAGGCTGAATTATGAGTAGAAAAATCTTCATTTCTCCTGTTCCCTGAAAAATCTAGTTCCCAGTATCCATGAGGAGTCTGCTCAGAGAAGGGCTCAACTCTCCTGCCTGGGAGGAAGAAGCAGAAGGGATTATTAACAAAACAATGGGAGGAGCAGGGCGCCAGAGAAAAACTTTGCCTTTAAAAAAATCATAAAAAGGAAAAATTACCAAAAAGCAAAGATGAGGAGACAGGAGCAGAGAGAGACAGAGACCTCAGAGACACAGTGACAGAGATAGAAGGCCAGAGGGGCTCCCTACCACACTAGCTCTGCTTGCTGGAGGCTGAATTAGGAGTAGAAAATCTTCATTTCTCCTGTTCCCTGAAAAATCTAGTTCCCAGTATCCATGAGGAGTCTGCTCAGAGAAGGGCTCAACTCTCCTGCCTGGGAGGAAGAAGCAGAAGGGATTATTAACAAAACAATGGGAGGAGCAGAGCGCCAGAGAAAAACTTTGCCTTTAAAAAAATCATAAAAAGGAAAAATTACCAAAAAGCAAAGATGAGGAGACAGGAGCAGAGAGAGACAGAGACCTCAGAGACACAGTGACAGAGATAGAAGGCCAGAGGGGCTCCCTACCACACTAGCTCTGCTTGCTGGAGGCTGAATTATGAGTAGAAAAATCTTCATTTCTCCTGTTCCCTGAAAAATCTAGTTCCCAGTATCCATGAGGAGTCTGCTCAGAGAAGGGCTCAACTCTCCTGCCTGGGAGGAAGAAGCAGAAGGGATTATTAACAAAACAATGGGAGGAGCAGAGCGCCAGAGAAAAACTTTGCCTTTAAAAAAATCATAAAAAGGAAAAATTACCAAAAAGCAAAGATGAGGAGACAGGAGCAGAGAGAGACAGAGACCTCAGAGACACAGTGACAGAGATAGAAGGCCAGAGGGGCTCCCTACCACACTAGCTCTGCTTGTTGGAGGCTGAATTATGAGTAGAAAAATCTTCATTTCTCCTGTTCCCTGAAAAATCTAGTTCCCAGTATCCATGAGGAGTCTGCTCAGAGAAGGGCTCAACTCTCCTGCCTGGGAGGAAGAAGCAGAAGGGATTATTAACAAAACAATGGGAGGAGCAGAGCGCCAGAGAAAAACTTTGCCTTTAAAAAAATCATAAAAAGGAAAAATTACCAAAAAGCAAAGATGAGGAGACAGGAGCAGAGAGAGACAGAGACCTCAGAGACACAGTGACAGAGATAGAAGGCCAGAGGGGCTCCCTACCACACTAGCTCTGCTTGCTGGAGGCTGAATTATGAGTAGAAAATCTTCATTTCTCCTGTTCCCTGAAAAATCTAGTTCCCAGTATCCATGAGGAGTCTGCTCAGAGAAGGGCTCAACTCTCCTGCCTGGGAGGAAGAAGCAGAAGGGATTATTAACAAAACAATGGGAGGAGCAGAGCGCCAGAGAAAAACTTTGCCTTTAAAAAAATCATAAAAAGGAAAAATTACCAAAAAGCAAAGATGAGGAGACAGGAGCAGAGAGAGACAGAGACCTCAGAGACACAGTGACAGAGATAGAAGGCCAGAGGGGCTCCCTACCACACTAGCTCTGCTTGCTGGAGGCTGAATTATGAGTAGAAAAATCTTCATTTCTCCTGTTCCCTGAAAAATCTAGTTCCCAGTATCCATGAGGAGTCTGCTCAGAGAAGGGCTCAACTCTCCTGCCTGGGAGGAAGAAGCAGAAGGGATTATTAACAAAACAATGGGAGGAGCAGAGCGCCAGAGAAAAACTTTGCCTTTAAAAAAATCATAAAAAGGAAAAATTACCAAAAAGCAAAGATGAGGAGACAGGAGCAGAGAGAGACAGAGACCTCAGAGACACAGTGACAGAGATAGAAGGCCAGAGGGGCTCCCTACCACACTAGCTCTGCTTGCTGGAGGCTGAATTATGAGTAGAAAAATCTTCATTTCTCCTGTTCCCTGAAAAATCTAGTTCCCAGTATCCATGAGGAGTCTGCTCAGAGAAGGGCTCAACTCTCCTGCCTGGGAGGAAGAAGCAGAAGGGATTATTAACAAAACAATGGGAGGAGCAGAGCGCCAGAGAAAAACTTTGCCTTTAAAAAAATCATAAAAAGGAAAAATTACCAAAAAGCAAAGATGAGGAGACAGGAGCAGAGAGAGACAGAGACCTCAGAGACACAGTGACAGAGATAGAAGGCCGGAGGGGCTCCCTACCACACTAGCTCTGCTTGCTGGAGGCTGAATTATGAGTAGAAAAATCTTCATTTCTCCTGTTCCCTGAAAAATCTAGTTCCCAGTATCCATGAGGAGTCTGCTCAGAGAAGGGCTCAACTCTCCTGCCTGGGAGGAAGAAGCAGAAGGGATTATTAACAAAACAATGGGAGGAGCAGAGCGCCAGAGAAAAACTTTGCCTTTAAAAAAATCATAAAAAGGAAAAATTACCAAAAAGCAAAGATGAGGAGACAGGAGCAGAGAGAGACAGAGACCTCAGAGACACAGTGACAGAGATAGAAGGCCAGAGGGGCTCCCTACCACACTAGCTCTGCTTGCTGGAGGCTGAATTATGAGTAGAAAAATCTTCATTTCTCCTGTTCCCTGAAAAATCTAGTTCCCAGTATCCATGAGGAGTCTGCTCAGAGAAGGGCTCAACTCTCCTGCCTGGGAGGAAGAAGCAGAAGGGATTATTAACAAAACAATGGGAGGAGCAGAGCGCCAGAGAAAAACTTTGCCTTTAAAAAAATCATAAAAAGGAAAAATTACCAAAAAGCAAAGATGAGGAGACAGGAGCAGAGAGAGACAGAGACCTCAGAGACACAGTGACAGAGATAGAAGGCCAGAGGGGCTCCCTACCACACTAGCTCTGCTTGCTGGAGGCTGAATTATGAGTAGAAAAATCTTCATTTCTCCTGTTCCCTGAAAAATCTAGTTCCCAGTATCCATGAGGAGTCTGCTCAGAGAAGGGCTCAACTCTCCTGCCTGGGAGGAAGAAGCAGAAGGGATTATTAACAAAACAATGGGAGGAGCAGAGCGCCAGAGAAAAACTTTGCCTTTAAAAAAATCATAAAAAGGAAAAATTACCAAAAAGCAAAGATGAGGAGACAGGAGCAGAGAGAGACAGAGACCTCAGAGACACAGTGACAGAGATAGAAGGCCAGAGGGGCTCCCTACCACACTAGCTCTGCTTGCTGGAGGCTGAATTATGAGTAGAAAAATCTTCATTTCTCCTGTTCCCTGAAAAATCTAGTTCCCAGTATCCATGAGGAGTCTGCTCAGAGAAGGGCTCAACTCTCCTGCCTGGGAGGAAGAAGCAGAAGGGATTATTAACAAAACAATGGGAGGAGCAGAGCGCCAGAGAAAAACTTTGCCTTTAAAAAAATCATAAAAAGGAAAAATTACCAAAAAGCAAAGATGAGGAGACAGGAGCAGAGAGAGACAGAGACCTCAGAGACACAGTGACAGAGATAGAAGGCCAGAGGGGCTCCCTACCACACTAGCTCTGCTTGCTGGAGGCTGAATTATGAGTAGAAAAATCTTCATTTCTCCTGTTCCCTGAAAAATCTAGTTCCCAGTATCCATGAGGAGTCTGCTCAGAGAAGGGCTCAACTCTCCTGCCTGGGAGGAAGAAGCAGAAGGGATTATTAACAAAACAATGGGAGGAGCAGAGCGCCAGAGAAAAACTTTGCCTTTAAAAAAATCATAAAAAGGAAAAATTACCAAAAAGCAAAGATGAGGAGACAGGAGCAGAGAGAGACAGAGACCTCAGAGACACAGTGACAGAGATAGAAGGCCAGAGGGGCTCCCTACCACACTAGCTCTGCTTGCTGGAGGCTGAATTATGAGTAGAAAAATCTTCATTTCTCCTGTTCCCTGAAAAATGTAGTTCCCAGTATCCATGAGGAGTCTGCTCAGAGAAGGGCTCAACTCTCCTGCCTGGGAGGAAGAAGCAGAAGGGATTATTAACAAAACAATGGGAGGAGCAGAGCGCCAGAGAAAAACTTTGCCTTTAAAAAAATCATAAAAAGGAAAAATTACCAAAAAGCAAAGATGAGGAGACAGGAGCAGAGAGAGACAGAGACCTCAGAGACACAGTGACAGAGATAGAAGGCCAGAGGGGCTCCCTACCACACTAGCTCTGCTTGCTGGAGGCTGAATTATGAGTAGAAAAATCTTCATTTCTCCTGTTCCCTGAAAAATCTAGTTCCCAGTATCCATGAGGAGTCTGCTCAGAGAAGGGCTCAACTCTCCTGCCTGGGAGGAAGAAGCAGAAGGGATTATTAACAAAACAATGGGAGGAGCAGAGCGCCAGAGAAAAACTTTGCCTTTAAAAAAATCATAAAAAGGAAAAATTACCAAAAAGCAAAGATGAGGAGACAGGAGCAGAGAGAGACAGAGACCTCAGAGACACAGTGACAGAGATAGAAGGCCAGAGGGGCTCCCTACCACACTAGCTCTGCTTGCTGGAGGCTGAATTATGAGTAGAAAAATCTTCATTTCTCCTGTTCCCTGAAAAATCTAGTTCCCAGTATCCATGAGGAGTCTGCTCAGAGAAGGGCTCAACTCTCCTGCCTGGGAGGAAGAAGCAGAAGGGATTATTAACAAAACAATGGGAGGAGCAGAGCGCCAGAGAAAAACTTTGCCTTTAAAAAAATCATAAAAAGGAAAAATTACCAAAAAGCAAAGATGAGGAGACAGGAGCAGAGAGAGACAGAGACCTCAGAGACACAGTGACAGAGATAGAAGGCCAGAGGGGCTCCCTACCACACTAGCTCTGCTTGCTGGAGGCTGAATTATGAGTAGAAAAATCTTCATTTCTCCTGTTCCCTGAAAAATCTAGTTCCCAGTATCCATGAGGAGTCTGCTCAGAGAAGGGCTCAACTCTCCTGCCTGGGAGGAAGAAGCAGAAGGGATTATTAACAAAACAATGGGAGGAGCAGAGCGCCAGAGAAAAACTTTGCCTTTAAAAAAATCATAAAAAGGAAAAATTACCAAAAAGCAAAGATGAGGAGACAGGAGCAGAGAGAGACAGAGACCTCAGAGACACAGTGACAGAGATAGAAGGCCAGAGGGGCTCCCTACCACACTAGCTCTGCTTGCTGGAGGCTGAATTATGAGTAGAAAAATCTTCATTTCTCCTGTTCCCTGAAAAATCTAGTTCCCAGTATCCATGAGGAGTCTGCTCAGAGAAGGGCTCAACTCTCCTGCCTGGGAGGAAGAAGCAGAAGGGATTATTAACAAAACAATGGGAGGAGCAGAGCGCCAGAGAAAAACTTTGCCTTTAAAAAAATCATAAAAAGGAAAAATTACCAAAAAGCAAAGATGAGGAGACAGGAGCAGAGAGAGACAGAGACCTCAGAGACACAGTGACAGAGATAGAAGGCCAGAGGGGCTCCCTACCACACTAGCTCTGCTTGCTGGAGGCTGAATTATGAGTAGAAAAATCTTCATTTCTCCTGTTCCCTGAAAAATCTAGTTCCCAGTATCCATGAGGAGTCTGCTCAGAGAAGGGCTCAACTCTCCTGCCTGGGAGGAAGAAGCAGAAGGGATTATTAACAAAACAATGGGAGGAGCAGAGCGCCAGAGAAAAACTTTGCCTTTAAAAAAATCATAAAAAGGAAAAATTACCAAAAAGCAAAGATGAGGAGACAGGAGCAGAGAGAGACAGAGACCTCAGAGACACAGTGACAGAGATAGAAGGCCAGAGGGGCTCCCTACCACACTAGCTCTGCTTGCTGGAGGCTGAATTATGAGTAGAAAAATCTTCATTTCTCCTGTTCCCTGAAAAATGTAGTTCCCAGTATCCATGAGGAGTCTGCTCAGAGAAGGGCTCAACTCTCCTGCCTGGGAGGAAGAAGCAGAAGGGATTATTAACAAAACAATGGGAGGAGCAGAGCGCCAGAGAAAAACTTTGCCTTTAAAAAAATCATAAAAAGGAAAAATTACCAAAAAGCAAAGATGAGGAGACAGGAGCAGAGAGAGACAGAGACCTCAGAGACACAGTGACAGAGATAGAAGGCCAGAGGGGCTCCCTACCACACTAGCTCTGCTTGCTGGAGGCTGAATTATGAGTAGAAAAATCTTCATTTCTCCTGTTCCCTGAAAAATCTAGTTCCCAGTATCCATGAGGAGTCTGCTCAGAGAAGGGCTCAACTCTCCTGCCTGGGAGGAAGAAGCAGAAGGGATTATTAACAAAACAATGGGAGGAGCAGAGCGCCAGAGAAAAACTTTGCCTTTAAAAAAATCATAAAAAGGAAAAATTACCAAAAAGCAAAGATGAGGAGACAGGAGCAGAGAGAGACAGAGACCTCAGAGACACAGTGACAGAGATAGAAGGCCAGAGGGGCTCCCTACCACACTAGCTCTGCTTGCTGGAGGCTGAATTATGAGTAGAAAAATCTTCATTTCTCCTGTTCCCTGAAAAATCTAGTTCCCAGTATCCATGAGGAGTCTGCTCAGAGAAGGGCTCAACTCTCCTGCCTGGGAGGAAGAAGCAGAAGGGATTATTAACAAAACAATGGGAGGAGCAGAGCGCCAGAGAAAAACTTTGCCTTTAAAAAAATCATAAAAAGGAAAAATTACCAAAAAGCAAAGATGAGGAGACAGGAGCAGAGAGAGACAGAGACCTCAGAGACACAGTGACAGAGATAGAAGGCCAGAGGGGCTCCCTACCACACTAGCTCTGCTTGCTGGAGGCTGAATTATGAGTAGAAAAATCTTCATTTCTCCTGTTCCCTGAAAAATCTAGTTCCCAGTATCCATGAGGAGTCTGCTCAGAGAAGGGCTCAACTCTCCTGCCTGGGAGGAAGAAGCAGAAGGGATTATTAACAAAACAATGGGAGGAGCAGAGCGCCAGAGAAAAACTTTGCCTTTAAAAAAATCATAAAAAGGAAAAATTACCAAAAAGCAAAGATGAGGAGACAGGAGCAGAGAGAGACAGAGACCTCAGAGACACAGTGACAGAGATAGAAGGCCAGAGGGGCTCCCTACCACACTAGCTCTGCTTGCTGGAGGCTGAATTATGAGTAGAAAAATCTTCATTTCTCCTGTTCCCTGAAAAATCTAGTTCCCAGTATCCATGAGGAGTCTGCTCAGAGAAGGGCTCAACTCTCCTGCCTGGGAGGAAGAAGCAGAAGGGATTATTAACAAAACAATGGGAGGAGCAGAGCGCCAGAGAAAAACTTTGCCTTTAAAAAAATCATAAAAAGGAAAAATTACCAAAAAGCAAAGATGAGGAGACAGGAGCAGAGAGAGACAGAGACCTCAGAGACACAGTGACAGAGATAGAAGGCCAGAGGGGCTCCCTACCACACTAGCTCTGCTTGCTGGAGGCTGAATTATGAGTAGAAAAATCTTCATTTCTCCTGTTCCCTGAAAAATCTAGTTCCCAGTATCCATGAGGAGTCTGCTCAGAGAAGGGCTCAACTCTCCTGCCTGGGAGGAAGAAGCAGAAGGGATTATTAACAAAACAATGGGAGGAGCAGAGCGCCAGAGAAAAACTTTGCCTTTAAAAAAATCATAAAAAGGAAAAATTACCAAAAAGCAAAGATGAGGAGACAGGAGCAGAGAGAGACAGAGACCTCAGAGACACAGTGACAGAGATAGAAGGCCAGAGGGGCTCCCTACCACACTAGCTCTGCTTGCTGGAGGCTGAATTATGAGTAGAAAAATCTTCATTTCTCCTGTTCCCTGAAAAATCTAGTTCCCAGTATCCATGAGGAGTCTGCTCAGAGAAGGGCTCAACTCTCCTGCCTGGGAGGAAGAAGCAGAAGGGATTATTAACAAAACAATGGGAGGAGCAGAGCGCCAGAGAAAAACTTTGCCTTTAAAAAAATCATAAAAAGGAAAAATTACCAAAAAGCAAAGATGAGGAGACAGGAGCAGAGAGAGACAGAGACCTCAGAGACACAGTGACAGAGATAGAAGGCCAGAGGGGCTCCCTACCACACTAGCTCTGCTTGCTGGAGGCTGAATTATGAGTAGAAAAATCTTCATTTCTCCTGTTCCCTGAAAAATCTAGTTCCCAGTATCCATGAGGAGTCTGCTCAGAGAAGGGCTCAACTCTCCTGCCTGGGAGGAAGAAGCAGAAGGGATTATTAACAAAACAATGGGAGGAGCAGAGCGCCAGAGAAAAACTTTGCCTTTAAAAAAATCATAAAAAGGAAAAATTACCAAAAAGCAAAGATGAGGAGACAGGAGCAGAGAGAGACAGAGACCTCAGAGACACAGTGACAGAGATAGAAGGCCAGAGGGGCTCCCTACCACACTAGCTCTGCTTGCTGGAGGCTGAATTATGAGTAGAAAAATCTTCATTTCTCCTGTTCCCTGAAAAATCTAGTTCCCAGTATCCATGAGGAGTCTGCTCAGAGAAGGGCTCAACTCTCCTGCCTGGGAGGAAGAAGCAGAAGGGATTATTAACAAAACAATGGGAGGAGCAGAGCGCCAGAGAAAAACTTTGCCTTTAAAAAAATCATAAAAAGGAAAAATTACCAAAAAGCAAAGATGAGGAGACAGGAGCAGAGAGAGACAGAGACCTCAGAGACACAGTGACAGAGATAGAAGGCCAGAGGGGTCTCCTTACCACACTAGCTCTGCTTGCTGGAGGCTGAATTATGAGTAGAAAAATCTTCATTTCTCCTGTTCCCTGAAAAATCTAGTTTCCCAGTATCCATGAGGAGTCTGCTCAGAGAAGGGCTCAACTCTCCTGCCTGGGAGGAAGAAGCAGAAGGGATTATTAACAAAACAATGGGAGGAGCAGAGCGCCAGAGAAAAACTTTGCCTTTAAAAAAAATCCATAAAAAGGAAAAAATTACCAAAAAGCAAAGATGAGGAGACAGGAGCAGAGAGAGACAGAGACCTCAGAGACACAGTGACAGAGATAGAAGGCCAGAGGGGCTCCCTACCACACTAGCTCTGCTTGCTGGAGGCTGGAATTATGAGTAGAAAAATCTTCATTTCTCCTGTTCCCTGAAAAATCTAGTTCCCAGTATCCATGAGGAGTCTGCTCAGAGGAGAGGCTCAACTCTCCTGCCTGGGAGGAAGAAGCAGAAGGGATTATTAACAAAACAATGGGAGGAGCAGAGCGCCAGAGAAAACTTTGCCTTTAAAAAAAATCATAAAAAGGAAAAATTACCAAAAAGCAAAGATGAGGAGACAGGAGCAGAGAGAGACAGAGACCTCAGAGACACAGTGACAGAGATAGAAGGCCAGAGGGGCTCCCTACCACACTAGCTCTGCTTGCTGGAAGGCTGAATTATGAGTAGAAAAATCTTCATTTCTCCTGTTCCCTGAAAAATCTAGTTCCCAGTATCCATGAGGAGTCTGCTCAGAGAAGGGCTCAACTTCCTGCCTGGGAGGAAGAAGCAGAAGGGATTATTAACAAAACAATGGGAGGAGCAGAGCGCCAGAGAAAAACTTTGCCTTTAAAAAAATCATAAAAAGGAAAAATTACAAAAAGCAAAGATGAGGAGACAGGAGCAGAGAGAGACAGAGACCTCAGAGACACAGTGACAGAGATAGAAGGCCAGAGGGGCTCCCTACCACACTAGCTCTGCTTGCTGGAGGCTGAATTATGAGTAGAAAAATCTTCATTTCTCCTGTTCCCTGAAAAATCTAGTTCCCAGTATCCATGAGGAGTCTGCTCAGAGAAGGGCTCAACTCTCCTGCCTGGGAGGAAGGAAGCAGAAGGGATTATTAACAAAACAATGGGAGGAGCAGAGCGCCAGAGAAAAACTTTGCCTTTAAAAAAATCATAAAAAGGAAAAATTACCAAAAAGCAAAGATGAGGAGACAGGAGCAGAGGAGAGACAGAGACCTCAGAGACACAGTGACAGAGATAGAAGGCCAGAGGGGCTCCCTACCACACTAGCTCTGCTTGCTGGAGGCTGAATTATGAGTAGAAAAATCTTCATTTCTCCTGTTCCCTGAAAAAAATCTAGTTCCCAGTATCCATGAGGAGTCTGCTCAGAGAAAGGGCTCAACTCTCCTGCCTGGGAGGAAGAAGCAGAAGGGATTATTAACAAAACAATGGGAGGAGCAGAGCGCCAGAGAAAAACTTTGCCTTTAAAAAAATCATAAAAAGGAAAAATTACCAAAAGCAAAGATGAGGAGACAGGAGCAGAGAGAGACAAGAGACCTCAGAGACACAGTGACAGAGATAGAAGGCCAGAGGGGCTCCCTACCACACTAGCTCTGCTTGCTGGAGGCTGAATTATGAGTAGAAAAATCTTCATTTCTCCTGTTCCCTGAAAAATCTAGTTCCAGTATCCATGAGGAGTCTGCTCAGAGAAGGGCTCAACTCTCCTGCCTGGGAGGAAGAAGCAGAAGGGATTATTAACAAAACAATGGGAGGAGCAGAGCGCCAGAGAAAAACTTTGCCTTTAAAAAAATCATAAAAAGGAAAAATTACCAAAAAGCAAAGATGAGGAGACAGGAGCAGAGAGAGACAGAGACCTCAGAGACACAGTGACAGAGATAGAAAGGCCAGAGGGGCTCCCTACCACACTAGCTCTGCCTTGCTGGAGGGCTGAATTATGAGTAGAAAAATCTTCATTTCTCCTGTTCCCTGAAAAATCTAGTTCCCAGTATCCATGAGGAGTCTGCTCAGAGAAGGGCTCAACTCTCCTGCCTGGGAAGGAAGAAGCAGAAGGGATTATTAACAAAACAATGGGAGGAGCAGAGCGCCAGAGAAAAACTTTGCCTTTAAAAAAATCATAAAAAGGAAAAAATTACAAAAAGCAAAGATGAGGAGACAGGAGCAGAGAGAGACAGAGACCTCAGAGACACAGTGACAGAGATAGAAGGCCAGAGGGGCTCCCTACCACACTAGCTCTGCTTGCTGGAGGCTGAATTATGAGTAGAAAAATCTTCATTTCTCCTGTTCCCTGAAAAATCTAGTTCCCAGTATCCATGAGGAGTCTGCTCAGAGAAGGGCTCAACTCTCCTGCCTGGGAGGAAGAAGCAGAAGGGATTATTAACAAAACAATGGGAGGGAGCAGAGCGCCAGAGAAAAACTTTGCTTTAAAAAATCATAAAAAGGAAAAATTACCAAAAGCAAAGATGAGGAGACAGGAGCAGAGAGAGACAGAGACCTCAGAGACACAGTGACAGAGATAGAAGGCCAGAGGGGCTCCCTACCACACTAGCTCTGCTTGCTGGAGGCTGAATTATGAGTAGAAAAATCTTCATTTCTCCTGTCCCTGAAAAATCTAGTTCCCAGTATCCAATGAGGAGTCTGCTCAGAGAAGGGCTCAACTCTCCTGCCTGGGAGGAAGAAGCAGAAAGGGATTATTAACAAAACAATGGGAGGAGCAGAGCGCCAGAGAAAAACTTTGCCTTTAAAAAAATCATAAAAGGAAAAATTACCAAAAAGCAAAGATGAGGAGACAGGAGCAGAGAGAGACAGAGACCTCAGAGACACAGTGACAGAGATAGAAGGCCAGAGGGGCTCCCTACCACACTAGCTCTGCTTGCTGGAGGCTGAATTATGAGTAGAAAAAATCTTTCATTTCTCCCTGTTCCCTGAAAATCTAGTTCCCAGTATCCATGAGGAGTCTGCTCAGAGAAGGGCTCAACTCTCCTGCCTGGGAGGAAGAAGCAGAAGGGATTATTAACAAAACAATGGGAGGAGCAGAGCGCCAGAGAAAAACTTTGCCTTTAAAAAAATCATAAAAAGGAAAAATTACCAAAAAGCAAAGATGAGGAGACAGGAGCAGAGAGAGACAGAGACCTCAGAGACACAGTGACAGAGATAGAAGGCCAGAGGGGCTCCCTACCACACTAGCTCTGCTTGCTGGAGGCTGAATTATGAGTAGAAAAATCTTCATTTCTCCTGTTCCCTGAAAAATCTAGTTCCCAGTATCCATGAGGAGTCTGCTCAGAGAAGGGCTCAACTCTCCTGCCTGGGAGGAAGAAGCAGAAGGGATTATTAACAAAACAATGGGAACGGAGCAGAGCGCCAGAGAAAAACTTTGCCTTTAAAAAAATCATAAAAAGGAAAATTAACCAAAAAGCAAAGATGAGGAGACAGGAGCAGAGAGAGACAGAGACCTCAGAGACACAGAGACAGAGATAGAAGGCCAGAGGGGCTCCCTACCACACTAGCTCTGCTTGCTGGAGGCTGAATTATGAGTAGAAAAATCTTCATTTCTCCTGTTTCCCTGAAAAATCTAGTTCCCAGTATCCATGAGGAGTC
>JAKSZU010001153.1:0-16488 GCA_026018925.1 Tupaia tana
GATGCGTGGAGATTCAGAAAGGTCGGGCCTGCAGCCTCAGTCCGCCTGGTGCCCGGAACTGCTGGCCGGCTCGATCCGGATTGTGGGTGGGGTGGGGTGGGAGTTCGCCTTAAAGTCCCAGACAACCAACCTGGGGTCCAAGGAGGAGAAACGGTGGGGATGCGTGGAGATTCGGAAAGGTCGGGCCTGCAGCCTCAGTCCGCCTGGTGCCCGGAACTGCTGGCCGGCTCGATCCGGATTGTGGGTGGGGTGGGGTGGGAGTTCGCCTTAAAGTCCCAGACAACCAACCTGGGGTCCAAGGAGGAGAAACGGTGGGGATGCGTGGAGATTCGGAAAGGTCGGGCCTGAAGCCTCAGTCCGCCTGGTGCCTGGAACTGCTGGCCGGCTCGATCCGGATTGTGGGTGGGGTGGGGTGGGAGTTCGCCTTAAAGTCCCAGACAACCAACCTGGGGTCCAAGGAGGAGAAACGGTGGGGATGCGTGGAGATTCGGAAAGGTCGGGCCTGCAGCCTCAGTCCGCCTGGTGCCCGGAACTGCTGGCCGGCTCGATCCGGATTGTGGGTGGGGTGGGGTGGGAGTTCGCCTTAAAGTCCCAGACAACCAACCTGGGGTCCAAGGAGGAGAAACGGTGGGGATGCGTGGAGATTCGGAAAGGTCGGGCCTGCAGCCTCAGTCCGCCTGGTGCCCGGAACTGCTGGCCGGCTCGATCCGGATTGTGGGTGGGGTGGGGTGGGAGTTCGCCTTAAAGTCCCAGACAACCAACCTGGGGTCCAAGGAGGAGAAACGGTGGGGATGCGTGGAGATTCGGAAAGGTCGGGCCTGCAGCCTCAGTCCGCCTGGTGCCCGGAACTGCTGGCCGGCTCGATCCGGATTGTGGGTGGAGTGGGGTGGGAGTTCGCCTTAAAGTCCCAGACAACCAACCTGGGGTCCAAGGAGGAGAAACTGTGGGGATGCGTTGAGATTCGGAAAGGTCGGGCCTGCAGCCTCAGTCCGCCTGGTGCCCGGAACTGCTGGCCGGCTCGATCCGGATTGTGGGTGGGGTGGGGTGGGAGTTCGCCTTAAAGTCCCAGACAACCAACCTGGGGTCCAAGGAGGAGAAACGGTGGGGATGCGTGGAGATTCGGAAAGGTCGGGCCTGCAGCCTCAGTCCGCCTGGTGCCCGGAACTGCTGGCCGGCTCGATCCGGATTGTGGGTGGGGTGGGGTGGGAGTTCGCCTTAAAGTCCCAGACAACCAACCTGGGGTCCAAGGAGGAGAAACGGTGGGGATGCGTGGAGATTCGGAAAGGTCGGGCCTGCAGCCTCAGTCCGCCTGGTGCCCGGAACTGCTGGCCGGCTCGATCCGGATTGTGGGTGGGGTGGGGTGGGAGTTCGCCTTAAAGTCCCAGACCACCAACCTGGGGTCCAAGGAGGAGAAACGGTGGGGATGCGTGGAGATTCGGAAAGGTCGGGCCTGCAGCCTCAGTCCGCCTGGTGCCCGGAACTGCTGGCCGGCTCGATCCGGATTGTGGGTGGGGTGGGGTGGGAGTTCGCCTTAAAGTCCCAGACAACCAACCTGGGGTCCAAGGAGGAGAAACGGTGGGGATGCGTGGAGATTCGGAAAGGTCGGGCCTGCAGCCTCAGTCCGCCTGGTGCCCGGAACTGCTGGCCGGCTCGATCCGGATTGTGGGTGGGGTGGGGTGGGAGTTCGCCTTAAAGTCCCAGACAACCAACCTGGGGTCCAAGGAGGAGAAACGGTGGGGATGCGTGGAGATTCGGAAAGGTCGGGCCTGCAGCCTCAGTCCGCCTGGTGCCCGGAACTGCTGGCCGGCTCGATCCGGATTGTGGGTGGGGTGGGGTGGGAGTTCGCCTTAAAGTCCCAGACAACCAACCTGGGGTCCAAGGAGGAGAAACGGTGGGGATGCGTGGAGATTCGGAAAGGTCGGGCCTGCAGCCTCAGTCCGCCTGGTGCCCGGAACTGCTGGCCGGCTCGATCCGGATTGTGGGTGGGGTGGGGTGGGAGTTCGCCTTAAAGTCCCAGACAACCAACCTGGGGTCCAAGGAGGAGAAACGGTGGGGATGCGTGGAGATTCGGAAAGGTCGGGCCTGCAGCCTCAGTCCGCCTGGTGCCCGGAACTGCTGGCCGGCTCGATCCGGATTGTGGGTGGGGTGGGGTGGGAGTTCGCCTTAAAGTCCCAGACAACCAACCTGGGGTCCAAGGAGGAGAAACGGTGGGGATGCGTGGAGATTCGGAAAGGTCGGGCCTGCAGCCTCAGTCCGCCTGGTGCCCGGAACTGCTGGCCGGCTCGATCCGGATTGTGGGTGGGGTGGGGTGGGAGTTCGCCTTAAAGTCCCAGACAACCAACCTGGGGTCCAAGGAGGAGAAACGGTGGGGATGCGTGGAGATTCGGAAAGGTCGGGCCTGCAGCCTCAGTCCGCCTGGTGCCCGGAACTGCTGGCCGGCTCGATCCGTATTGCGGGAGGGGTGGGGAGGGAGTTCGCCTTAAAGTCCCAGACAACCAACCTGGGGTCCAAGGAGGAGAAACGGTGGGGATGCGTGGAGATTCGGAAAGGTCGGGCCTGCAGCCTCAGTCCGCCTGGTGCCCGGAACTGCTGGCCGGCTCGATCCGGATTGTGGGTGGGGTGGGGTGGGAGTTCGCCTTAAAGTCCCAGACAACCAACCTGGGGTCCAAGGAGGAGAAACGGTGGGGATGCGTGGAGATTCGGAAAGGTCGGGCCTGCAGCCTGAGTCCGCCTGGTGCCCGGAACTGCTGGCCGGCTCGATCCGGATTGTGGGTGGGGTGGGGTGGGAGTTCGCCTTAAAGTCCCAGACAACCAACCTGGGGTCCAAGGAGGAGAAACGGTGGGGATGCGTGGAGATTCGGAAAGGTCGGGCCTGCAGCCTCAGTCCGCCTGGTGCCCGGAACTGCTGGCCGGCTCGATCCGGATTGTGGGTGGGGTGGGGTGGGAGTTCGCCTTAAAGTCCCAGACAACCAACCTGGGGTCCAAGGAGGAGAAACGGTGGGGATGCGTGGAGATTCGGAAAGGTCGGGCCTGCAGCCTCAGTCCGCCTGGTGCCCGGAACTGTTGGCCGGCTCGATCCGGATTGTGGGTGGGGTGGGGTGGGAGTTCGCCTTAAAGTCCCAGACAACCAACCTGGGGTCCAAGGAGGAGAAACGGTGGGGATGCGTGGAGATTCGGAAAGGTCGGGCCTGCAGCCTCAGTCCGCCTGGTGCCCGGAACTGCTGGCCGTCTCGATCCGGATTGTGGGTGGGGTTGGGTGGGAGTTCGCCTTAAAGTCCCAGACAACCAACCTGGGGTCCAAGGAGGAGAAACGGTGGGGATGCGTGGAGATTCGGAAAGGTCGGGCCTGCAGCCTCAGTCCGCCTGGTGCCCGGAACTGCTGGCCGGCTCGATCCGGATTGTGGGTGGGGTGGGGTGGGAGTTCGCCTTAAAGTCCCAGACAACCAACCTGGGGTCCAAGGAGGAGAAACGGTGGGGATGCGTGGAGATTCGGAAAGGTCGGGCCTGCAGCCTCAGTCCGCCTGGTGCCCGGAACTGCTGGCCGGCTCGATCCGGATTGTGGGTGGGGTGGGGTGGGAGTTCGCCTTAAAGTCCCAGACAACCAACCTGGGGTCCAAGGAGGAGAAACGGTGGGGATGTGTGGAGATTCGGAAAGGTCGGGCCTGCAGCCTCAGTCCGCCTGGTGCCCGGAACTGCTGGCCGGCTCGATCCGGATTGTGGGTGGGGTGGGGTGGGAGTTCGCCTTAAAGTCCCAGACAACCAACCTGGGGTCCAAGGAGGAGAAACGGTGGGGATGCGTGGAGATTCGGAAAGGTCGGGCCTGCAGCCTCAGTCCGCCTGGTGCCCGGAACTGCTGGCCGGCTCGATCCGGATTGTGGGTGGGGTGGGGTGGGAGTTCGCCTTAAAGTCCCAGACAACCAACCTGGGGTCCAAGGAGGAGAAACGGTGGGGATGCGTGGAGATTCGGAAAGGTCGGGCCTGCAGCCTCAGTCCGCCTGGTGCCCGGAACTGCTGGCCGGCTCGATCCGGATTGTGGGTGGGGTGGGGTGGGAGTTCGCCTTAAAGTCCCAGACAACCAACCTGGGGTCCAAGGAGGAGAAACGGTGGGGATGCGTGGAGATTCGGAAAGGTCGGGCCTGCAGCCTCAGTCCGCCTGGTGCCCGGAACTGCTGGCCGGCTCGATCCGGATTGTGGGTGGGGTGGGGTGGGAGTTCGCCTTAAAGTCCCAGACAACCAACCTGGGGTCCAAGGAGGAGAAACGGTGGGGATGTGTGGAGATTCGGAAAGGTCGGGCCTGCAGCCTCAGTCCGCCTGGTGCCCGGAACTGCTGGCCGGCTCGATCCGGATTGTGGGTGGGGTGGGGTGGGAGTTCGCCTTAAAGTCCCAGACAACCAACCTGGGGTCCAAGGAGGAGAAACGGTGGGGATGCGTGGAGATTCGGAAAGGTCGGGCCTGCAGCCTCAGTCCGCCTGGTGCCCGGAACTGCTGGCCGGCTCGATCCGGATTGTGGGTGGGGTGGGGTGGGAGTTCGCCTTAAAGTCCCAGACAACCAACCTGGGGTCCAAGGAGGAGAAACGGTGGGGATGCGTGGAGATTCGGAAAGGTCGGGCCTGCAGCCTCAGTCCGCCTGGTGCCCGGAACTGCTGGCCGGCTCGATCCGGATTGTGGGTGGGGTGGGGTGGGAGTTCGCCTTAAAGTCCCAGACAAACAACCTGGGGTCCAAGGAGGAGAAACGGTGGGGATGCGTGGAGATTCGGAAAGGTCGGGCCTGCAGCCTCAGTCCGCCTGGTGCCCGGAACTGCTGGCCGGCTGGATCCGGATTGTGGGTGGGGTGGGGTGGGAGTTCGCCTTAAAGTCCCAGACAACCAACCTGGGGTCCAAGGAGGAGAAACGGTGGGGATGCGTGGAGATTCGGAAAGGTCGGGCCTGCAGCCTCAGTCCGCCTGGTGCCCGGAACTGCTGGCCGGCTCGATCCGGATTGCGGGTGGGGTGGGGTGGGAGTTCGCCTTAAAGTCCCAGACAACCAACCTGGGGTCCAAGGAGGAGAAACGGTGGGGATGCGTGGAGATTCGGAAAGGTCGGGCCTGCAGCCTCAGTCCGCCTGGTGCCCGGAACTCCCCAACCATGTTTTGAAGCCCTTGTATGAGATTCTGGTCGGGGACTCCCACCTCGAGTCACCTAGAAGTCTTACCCCTAAGGCCAGAGAGGCATTGGCGGTCGTAGAAAAGGCTATAAGCCAGACCTCCCTTAAGCGAGTCACACCAGAACAGCCAGTGATGGCGTGCATCCTCGCCACTAAAGGCCAACCCACTGGGGTGCTATGGCAAAACGGGCCCCTTCTATGGATACATCCAAAAATCACCATTCAAAAAACTGTAGAATACTATCCTACCACAGTGGCTACATTATCCCTCAAGGCAATCCAACAGTCAATACAACATTTTGGACTACCGCCGACCATATTGATTGTCCCTTATACCGCCCAACAGGTCACCGTGCTGGCAGCCACAACAGATGAATGGGCAATCCTACTCTGCTCCTTTAGCAGACAAATAGATAATCACCTTCCAAAACACCCTCTGTTAACATTTGCCCAACATCATCCGGTGATCTTCCCTCAGGTCACCCAGAGGGAGCCTATTCCTGGAGGCCGGAACATCTTCACAGATGGATCAAAAACTGGCATAGGAGCATATGTAACCGATGACAAACAGCCCGTGACTATTCAATACCCTCACAGCTCCCCCCAGTTAGTTGAACTGTCAATAGTATTAGAGGTTTTTCATCAGTTTACAGAACCTTTCCATCTCATTTCTGACTCTCAGTATGTTACTAATTTGGTCAAATCTCTCGAAACTGCAGGCCACATCTCAAAGTCTACACCTATTCACACCTTGGCAACCGAACTGCAAACTTTAATTTGGTCCCGAAAAAACCCCTTCTTCATTCAGCATATTCGTGCACATACTGGCCTCCCCGGTCCACTCAGTGAGGGCAATGCCCAGGCCGATAATCTAACACAGATACAACAAGTATACCTCCTTACTCCAATCCAACGGGCCAGCGAGTTCCATGCTCGGTTTCATGTTAATTCGAGAACTCTCCAACTAAAATTCAACATATCTCGTCAACATGCTAGGGACATTGTAAAAGCCTGTGGGTCCTGTACCCCCTTTTTACATCCTCCTCTTTGGGGGGTAAACCCACGTGGGTTTCGTCCTCTACACCTATGGCAAATGGATGTCACCCACATTCCAGAATTTGGAACTCTTAAATATGTACATGTATCAGTAGATACTTGCTCGGGTATCATTCATGCCTCAGCCCTCTCCGGGGAAAAGGCACATCATGTCATCACTCACTGCCTTGAGGCGTGGGAAGCCTGGAACGCACCTCGAGTCCTTAAGATGGACAATGGCCCTGCCTACACCTCACGGACCTTTGTCCACTTTTGTGACCAAATGCGAGTAACCGTAAAACACGGTCTTCCCTACAATCCACAAGGTCAAAGTGTCGTAGAGCATGCCCATCGAACCCTCAAAGAAACACTACAAAAACAAAAAGGGGGAATAGGGAAAGGTCTCAGGCCCAAGCAACAAATCTCCTTGGCCCTGTTCACCTTAAATTTTTTGCAGCTAGATAACAATAACAAGTCCGCTGCTGACAGGCACTTTGGACCATGGGATCAGAAAAGAGGATTCATCAAGTGGAAGGATGTCCTAAACAGGCAGTGGCGGGGTCCCGATCCTGTATTAACTTGGGCCAGAGGCTCGGTTTGTGTCTTCCCCCAGGACGGACAAGACCCAGTGTGGGTACCAGAGAGATTGACAAGGACTACTCCTGCCCCGGAGGAGAATGGAGCTACTACACCTCTTGATTTTGATAAGTATACTGGGACTGACACCCCAGGAGGCGCGGATGGCACCTCAATGGGGCGTTCTGTCAGTCTTCCCCAGACCTCTTCCGGTCACCCATTCGGCAAGGATGCTCCCACGCCTGTTCACAACTAATGAATCTTGGCACAACTGGGCTGTGAGTGGCATACCCGCGCTATCTGTGTGACCGGAATTCCATATGATAACATGTCTCAGGCTGCTAATCTCTCTCGAGCCCTCTCCCAACACCTTACAGGTAACTGGTCATTGGAGTTTGACACACTGACCGAGACCCTGTGGTACCAGATCGCCGGCGTCAATTCCACTCGCGTCAATCCTGACATTGCTCGAGCATTGTCCTCATGGATTGCACAGGCCGCTACTCACCTGAAGGAATGGACTGGAATGGGCTCCCTTGCACTACTTATCGTGTTCCTATGTGCTCTATGCCTATTCTGCCTAAGTAAAATGCTCCGCCAGCAAAGGCATGATCGCGCACTTGTGGCACAAGCATTTGCCGCTATTGAACTCCTGCAATCGCCAGAGATCTGGCTCGCGGCCTTGGGTAAGCCTTGACAGCAGGATGACAGCATTGTTACTGCACTCGGGGCCCCTGAGAGGGCTGACCCGAGGAGGGCATGACCAGCTGCATATGGGTTGGCACCGCCATCTCCCATCCCCAAAAAATCGGTGCCGGACAGGTGGCCGCCTGGCCCGATGCCCTAGTGCATGGAGCCATGCGTCTTACATGGTCCCTATTCTCCTGGGGGTTGTGTCCTCTACCCTCTCCTGCTTTGTAAAAACAAAAAGGGGGAACTGTGGCGCGCCCCCGCCCATCGCCTGTCGAGCGCGCCCCTAAGATGGCGCGCAGTGGAAGCCCGAAGCGTGCCCAGAGGGTAAACAACTTTAAGGAAGTAAAACGGCGGGGAGCGTGGAGAGCACGGGAACGCGACATGCAACCAATCCTCTTTCGAGGATTGGCTTCCATACACGTGGACAATGCGCTGATTGGCTAAGGGCCCTTTAAAAGGCCCTGGGAGGAAGCAGGGAGGGGGGAACTTCTGAAACATAACCTGGGGAAATAAAGTGCTGAAGAGAAGACCGTCTCCGGGTCGTCTGTAACGCCGACAGTTGGGCCCAAAAATATTTCTGGTTTACGCTTGAAAAGACCACTGAATATGTTTCTGTATGTACTGAACACGGGCAATTTCCGCAACGTGCTCAGCACCATCTCCTATATTATCAATACCACCCAGCGCAGATTCTGATTCTTTCTACTGCACCCAAGGAGTTCAAACTGTTACTGGTGCAATTAATAAAGAGAAAATGTGTGTCAGTGACTGGAAGGCTGTTTTACAAGAGGAGCTGGTATCTCTGATTTCACTTCTTTGTTGTATGAAACTACACAGACAGCATGATACCTGAGCAAATAAATCAACTACCATGACAGGAAGGGCCTGTTAATCCATAGTCTTTGCTTCATCGTGTGCAAAGTGTGCTACTGCCCCCTGAGCTTCCTGCATTTCTCTTTTCTTGAAATATCAGTGCTTGATCCTTTCCAAAATAACCAGAGAAGAAATGAGGCAGAAAGTATCTCTTCATCACCGTCCCCCCTCAGTCCCAAGACTGGTAGAAAAGAATGTAACCGGACTCAGAGTTCTTTGAGATATCTGATGTCAACCCGTAGAATTCTTCAGTAGCTTGTGCATCTATTTTTTCAACAATGTCGTCATCGAACAACAACCAAAAATCATGACTCTTAACTATTGCAATATAATGTCCTCGATTGGGACCCCTTCCACAGTGCACCACAACGGCGACCAGGTTGTACATCCTGTCAGGATTGGTTGCATCACCTGAAGTGTTGAACAGACGAAGTTCTAAAGGAAAAACTACCCGGTAAGAAAGTTTTGTGTATCAATGAAGTTGATCCATATATTTAAATCTCTTCAGGTGCAGAGCTAGAATCATGGGCAGTTTTTTAACTTTCATTCGTTTGTGTGCTTCCTGTTTGCTGCGACACTCTTCACAGTAATATTTGTATTCACTGCATAATGTTTCTGTGTTGCTAAAACCCCTTAAACAGTGAGTAATTGATATGTTTTGTTCCACGTCAACAGAACGATCTAAAAAGTCTTCATCTTTACTGCTTATCGTTTCACAAGTAAGACATCTGGTTTCATTAGTTAATGTTCCCTGAAAAATCTCATGAACCCATGTTGGGTCTGGTGTGATGTTGTTGTTTTCACTATCAATGTTGCCATTAGGTAAGCGGCCATTCTGTTTCTCCTGCTTCCTCTCTTCTTGTAAAATATCAGCAATTGTATTTAGTAGGTAATTTAAGAATTCATGGGCATCTTGCTACATGTAGTTGTCAAAAAGCTCATTCTCTTTCCGCAATCTTGTTATGAACTTCTTGGGTGGTATCACTCCAACCTTTTTCTTCTGAGTGGCTATGCTATGGAAGAGATCTGCTAAGCATGTAAGAAGGTTCTCCTTCTTCCTAGGTTGACTCTTGTATGCTAGAACTTTTTCCCGAAATGGATGACAAAAATAAAGTGCTTGAAGAACTGAATTGCAGTAGCAGGTATTCCCAAAATTGACTAATCCAAAATAGTGCTCGTTGACTGGAAACTGTTCTGGACCAATCTCTTTCTCTAATGCCGAGGCATTGGTGCCCATGGTACAGATGGAGGCGAATTTGGAGACTGTCATTAGGATTTCCATCCGCCCAGCGCCATCTTCCACCCAATCACAGTGGCAGCAGCAGCGGCGACAGCAGCGGCGGCGGCAGCAGCGGGCGGGGGAGGAGGGCAGCCGGGCTGCCCCCTCGCACCGCAGCCTGTGGGCGGACCTCGATCTGCCATGGACCCATGCACGGAGCCTGCTGGGCCGCCCCTGCCGTCGTCGCCGCCGGCGCTCAGACATTCCCAGCCTCGGGCCCTAGCCCCCGCCTGCCGGCCGCCCGCCCCTGGCTCCACCCCAGCGCAGCAACTACCTTTTCCTTTTGAGGGAAAAAAAAAACCCACAAGATTTCTTTTGATAAACAAACAAAACAAAACAAAACAAAAAACAGGGACCCTCATGATAAATATTTTGATTTTGTAAAAAGAAAATTTTTTTCTTTCTTTCTTTCTTTTTTTTAAAGAGAGATTTTTTTGCTATAGGGAACACGTACTTGCCAGAGAGAAAGAGAGATAGAAAGCAAGAAATCACCCTCCAAAAGGGATGGACACATCACAATCACTTCTCCTCCTATCTCCTCTTGGGTATTTGGGCATGCACACACACACACACACACACACACACACACACACACACACACACAGTGTGAAATTCAAGTCACCCGGTCTAGGATTTGAACCTCAGTTGACCATGTGGAAGTCCAGTGACATAAACATTGTGCAATCTGCTGATCCCAATTTTTCTTACAGAAGGATAAACTTTTAAAATTTAATTGTTTCTTCCATGAGACAGGAAATAATAATAAAAAAAAAAAAACAGAAGGAAAGAAAGAAAGGAAGAGAGAAAAAGAGAGAGAGAAAGAGAGTCCTGACACCAACAGGATAGCCATATCATCTCAGTCAGCGCTGATCATGGGAATACCCAGGCCTGATGTGTAGGGGTAGGTCCTGGGAAAATGACCAAAACTGCACCACTACCTGATACAAGAGTAAAGATTAAAATTTTGTTGTTGTTGTTGTTGTTGTTGTTTTAGGTTTTTGCCATACGGCATGTGCACTCTCTAGAGAAAGACAGACAGTGAGAGGGAAAGGAAGAAATCACCTTCCTGGGGTATGGCAATGCCACAGTCCTTTCTCCATTCGCCTCCTAGGATCTTGGGCATGCATGCATATGCACACAGCATGATTTTCAAACCACAGGTCCAGGATTTAAACAGAGGTTGGCCATATAGGAGTCCAGTGTCTTAACCACCATGCCACCTGCTGGTCCCCAAGGGTAAACTTTGAAAATTAGGTTAATTTTGTATTTATGAGACATGTGATGCAAAATTATTATTATTTTTTAAAACTGTGTGGAAAAATATGCCAAAATATTTACATACTTTCAGTTAAGTACATTAATATTATGTAAGACAAAATGATTACTCAAGTCTGAAAAATATTCCAAGTTTGATTATAAATTATGTGAAAAAAATTTTAAAGTTCTGCTTTTATTGACGTATCTACTCAAAATACTCATCTTAGAATTAGCATAACGCTGGGACTAGCAGATGGCATAACAGTTACATCACTGGACTCTCATCTGCAGTAGTCAACCTCAGTTAGAGTCTCAGACCCAGTGGCTCAAAATTCATACTGTACATGTGTGCCAAAAATCCTGAGAAGAGAATGGAGGAGAAGGGATTGAGGCATGGCCATCCACCCTTGGGGGAGGGGATGATTTCTTGCTTTTTGTCTCTCTGTCTCTCCGGTGAGCCCACACACCCTATAGCAAAAATCTCTCTTAAAAAATGAATTAATATAAAGCCTTAACAGCATCAAAGATAGTACATAGGCCCAGAATCTATTTTGTTACTGCATTCATCCCTGGTTTAATGGTCTCTCATCTGTTTTTACTTTATAAGGAAGCTGGGTGAGTGTTGGCAATTATTTCTATTTCACTCTGGGAAAAGGATAATTTCCTTAAACAAAGTGGAAGAGGAAGGAATTATTTTAATGTGGCAAATATTATTCATTTAAAACACAGACTATAAAAGTGCCTAATTCTATTGCTTTACTTCTTAAAACATAATAATTTCAAATCTTCTTGCATCCTCAGTCATTATTTTTAGGCACTTCATAGCAAAGACACTGTTTATTCATCTCTATATCCCAGCACCTTTTCACTCTATGGGTTCTAAAGACATAAATCTCCTGGGTGTTTCAAGCAATAAGAAAATGATTAATGGACAGTATTAATAATATTCTTGGTAAGACCTATGTACAGTCAAGCTCCCTTAAATACTCTCCAAAGAACTTAGACAAATACTATACTATGGGGGCAGTGTTGTTATAGACTTCCTACAAATCCAATTTATTCAGATTGTATCATTGATTCTTGCTAGTTTGAGGACATCATAAAAGCAACTGTCTCACTGCTCTAGAGTTACTGGCTAAACAATTGGCACCCAGTTATTCTTTAATCCCGAAAATACTTCTTGACTATTTTTTCAGTCATTTGGGACTGCGATAACAAAACTTCCATAAACTGCATGATGTAAATAATAGACATTTATTTTTATTTACATTTGTTGTTGTTTAAGAGGTTTCTTTTGCTATAGGGTGTGTGTGCTCACCAGAAAGACAGAGAGAGACAGAGAGACAGAAAGCAAGAAATCACCCCCCAGGGGGAATGGCCATGCCACAATCCCTTCTCTTCCATTCTCCTCTCGGGATCTTGGGCAGGCACGCACATGTGCCCTGTGTGAGTTTAAGCCACCAGGGTCCAGGACTCAAACCACAGTCGACTACATGGGAGTTCAGTGACATAGCCATTATGCTAACTGCTGGTCCCGACATTTATTTCTTACAGTTTTGAACTGTAAGAAGTCCAAGACCTAGATGCCAGCATTCCGGTTCCTGGTAAAAGCCATCTTCCTGGTTTGCAGGTAGACATCTTTTTGCTGTACCCTCACATACCAGAGAAAGAGAGGAAGCAAACTCTCTAATGAATCATTTTATAAGGTCACTAATTTCATCATTAGGTCTCACCCTCATAACCCAATTGTCTCTTAAAGGTCCCATCTCCAAATACCATTGCATGGGGATTAATGTTTCAAAATATGAATTTTGGGTGAGTATCAAACATTCTGCCCATGACAAATGCATAATATTTACTGGGGGTTAAGATTATAGAGATGAATAAGACACAGTCCCTCTATTTTATGATCTAAGAAATGATGGAGGAGACTGACATATAAAAAAATATAATACAAATGATGTGTGTTATAATCAATGTGAATATAATGTGTTATGGGCAGGCAGAGGAAGGAGTAATTATATTTCATTGAGCAAATCAGTTAAGTTTTACAGAAGTGACATTTTAGGTGGTTCTTGAAGGATGATAGGTATTTAATAGGCATGTGGAATGACTAAGGACAACATTTCAGTTACTCAGAACAGGAAATTTTTGAAAAGCATGAAGGCATGAAAGAACACAGTCTGTTTCAAGATGGACAAATAGTACAGTGTGCAGCAATATGACATGCATGTATGAGAGTTCAGATAGATTAAGTCAGAAAAGTAAATGAGGCCTGTCTGCCACTCTTCCTCTCTCCTGTATGTGCTTGCCAGAGATAGAAAGAGAAAGGGGCAAAGCAAGAAAGCATCCCCATGGAGCAAGGGGATACCACAGTTCCTTCCCCATCTCTCTCTCCTTTCCATATTTTAGTCATGCATGTATACGGTGTGTTTTTCAAGGTACTAGATCCAGGATTGAAGCATGCATTCAGTCATGTGGAATCCAATCATTGTAAACACCAAGCCACAAGTGAACTCCAGTCTACCACTGTTCTAAAATGCCATATCAAAGAGTTTAGATTTTATCATGTATGGGGCAGGGGACACCAAAGTATTTTTCAGGTGAGTGACACAAATACACTTATACTTTGAAAGACTATCTCATATGACAGCATAGGAGTAGATTGGTGAAGATGAGACTATACGGGACCAGCAGTTAGCGTAATGGCTATGTCGCTGGACTCCCACGTAGTCGACCGCGGTTCGAGTCCCGGACCCGGTGGCTTAAACTCACGCCGGGCGCGTGTGCGTGCGTGCCCAAGATCCCGAGAGGAGAATGGAGGAGAAGGGATTGCGGCGTGGCCATCCCCCCTAGGGGGTGATTTCCTGCTTTCTGTCTCTCTGTCTCTCTCTGTCTGTCTGGCGAGCGCACGCGCCCTATAGCAAAAACCTCTCCAAAAAAAAAAAAAAAAAAGAAAAAGATGAGACTATAGGTAGAGATCCTAGTTAGGAAATTTTTACAGTAGTCTAGGTGAAATACTATGAAGGACATTAATATTGTAATGAAGAGAAAAGATTAAACAAATATTTTGGAAGATTTGAAGTCCTAGAGTTTAAAATAAAAGTGAAGTCTATCCTTTTGAAAAAGCAATGTAATACACTGTAAAGTTATATGCAATCCAATGTATTATAAACAAGATTATGATGATAATAAAAAATTTAAAAAATAAAAATAAAAGTGAGGTCTAGATAGCATAGAGGTGAGTTTGAAGTGATAAAAATAGAAATAATTGAAGTATTGAGACCCTCTCTAGATTCAATCAGAGAGGATAACTAGAGACCCTTGGTACTGAATCATAGTGCTCACTGACAAAAGAATAGAATTAGAATGAAACGATTGTTTAGGAAGTCAAGACAGGAGAGATGTCCAAGAAAATTCCAACAATGTTCAATAAGACAGATAAGTCAAGTCAAATGAAGTTTCCTAATAGTCTGCTAGTTGTCATAAGTAGGAAGTCATTGACTAACTTTCTGGTTAACAGTGTAAAGAAATAAAAAAAAAAAAACAAATTCAGAATTCATTGAAGAATAAATAGTAGGTGAAGTGGAGCCAAGGAGAAAATCTATTTTTTTTCTAAGTTATAGAGAAACATATTTGACAGTTTGTTCTCTTCTTCCTCTTTCCCCTGCCTATTCATTTTCTCCTTTTCCTTTTAAAGGGAAAACTTAGGTATAATTGTACGAAAGGTGCGACTGAAGGAAACATTGAAGATAGTGGTAGTGGTGGGAGAAACCCATGATTGAGGGTTCAAGGTCACAGAAAAAAAATAAAGATGTTGTTAACATTTTGATTTAACATTTAAGACTCCATCATCTAGTAACTGGAAGACACAGGTTTACATCCTGGTTCTGCATTTAATATTTGAGTAATTTAGAAATCTATTCAACTTTTTCAATTTCAGTTTCTTCACCTATAAAATGGGGACAATATTATGACCACATCACAAAGCTATTATGAGAATAAAATGAGAATTGAAAGGAAAAAAAATTCATGATACAGTTTCTGGCTTCTTCTTCTTATTTTTACTATCAGTGGGTTAACTTTACAGAGAGGACAGGTTAAACTAAAACAAGAAGACACAAGAGTAGCTAAGGATGTGCGTAATTTTGTAGGCAACCAAGGCCATTGTTGAAATTATTTCTGGGGCAGCTGTGTGTGTGTATATATGTCTGTGCATGTGTGTGCATGCACACTTACTACAAAGGACAGTGCACACTTCTGACTTTGGAATAAATGGCTTGGAAGGCCATATTAATTATCTGAGCTATCTTGTTCTTCTCTTTGACTAAATATTTTAGTCCTTGTCAAAATATTTAGTCATCTAGACTAAGATACTAAGATATAAAGTTTAGAGTTAATAAGGACCAATGCACTGCACTCTATCCTCAGTCCTCACCTAATCCTACCCCGATTATAGATTAACTCAACATACGAGGGGATCTTCAAAGAGTTCATAGAAAATGTGTACTGTGATAAAACAGCAGAGATTTCAGATTTTTTTTCACCAAATAAACTCATATTTTAATTCCTCTTTCAACAAACTTTTGAAATCCCGTCATATTCTTTTTTTTTTCTTTTTTTTTTTTCTTTTTTTGGAGAGGTTTTTGCTATAGGGCGCGTGCGCTCGCCAGACAGACAGAGAGAGACAGAGAGATAGAAAGCAGGAAATCACCCCCCAGGGGGGATGGCCACGCCGCAATCCCTTCTCCTCCATTCTCCTCTCGGGATCTTGGGCACACACGCACACGCGCCCGGCGTGAGTTCAAGCCACCGGGTCCGGGACTCTAACCGCGGTCGACTACGTGGGAGTCCTGCAACATAGCCATTACGCTAACTGCTGGTCCCAATATTCTTTACGTTTGTACTTGTAAAGTACCATGCTTAAATATTTTTCTTAAAAATTGAATTTTGTTTGCAAATTAGGCACAGATGCGTGACATCTTACTTAGCACTCTAAAATGATGTTTTGAATCTCCTTTCATCCATATTTTGTCTAGCAATTAATTCTTTGTAAAAATAATTGCTTCTAATATTTGGTCACTTTTTCAAATGTTGGCACAGGGAAGCTAGCGGCCGGTGACTCAGGACCACTGTATGCCTACTGAATCCTATTACTGGTAGAGTGCTTCTCTTCACGTCCATATTGCATCAACAGAAATGCATATTGAGAAATTGTTACTTGGAAGCCACTTCTATTTTACCTGTTGTAAAACAGGTCACTGCCTTTACATTCTGCTCATGAGGTATATTAGCTAGAAGTTTAAGCCATTAATGTAATTTGAGAAATTAATGTTTTAGCATTTTATTTTCATTGCCCTGTATTCATTCTGAAGCAGCTGTGACAGAAAAAAAGATCATTGTTCTATAGGAAGATGCTGGTTTGTTATATTGCATCTGTTCCTGAAACCCAGGGACTCTTGGTGGCAGTTGAGGCAGATAAATCTGTCAGAGAGATGTGCTCCAGGTTCCAGGGACCAAAATGATCTCTGTCTCCTGGGTCAGTGTCATTAATGATTACAAGATTGATAAGACAAAGTTGAATTCGCCTGCTCAGACCTCTTTTCCACAATAACTGTTTAGAATTGGATAT
>JAKSZU010001154.1:0-16376 GCA_026018925.1 Tupaia tana
AGGAGAGCTAGGTGTTAACAAGGGAATGCAGGGGTTTCAAGAGAGAAAAAAAACCGCCTCAAGGAAATCCTGGCTACCTACCTAGAAGGTGGAGTCTGGGGCCTGGGGGTCTGGAAGTGAGGTGGGGGTCAGAGGTGACCCTCCCTCAGTGTCCCTTGCCGGCCAGAGGCTTGCAGGAGCGCCTATTGCCTTCTGGCAGTCCCGGATGGTCTAGAAGGTGGAGTCTGGGGCCTGGGGGTCTGGAAGTGAGGTGGGGGTCAGAGGTGACCCTCCCTCAGTGTCCCTTGCCGGCCAGAGGCTTGCAGGAGCGCCTATTGCCTTCTGGCAGTCCCGGATGGTCTAGAAGGTGGAGTCTGGGGCCTGGGGGTCTGGAAGTGAGGTGGGGGTCAGAGGTGACCCTCCCTCAGTGTCCCTTGCTGGCCAGAGGCTTGCAGGAGCGCCTATTGCCTTCTGGCAGTCCCGGATGGTCTGGGGGCAGAAGGAGAGCTAGGTGTTAACAAGGGAATGCAGGGGTTTCAAGAAAGAAAAAAAACCGCCTCAAGGAAATCCTGGCTACCTACCTAGAAGGTGGAGTCTGGGGCCTGGGGGTCTGGAAGTGAGGTGGGGGTCAGAGGTGACCCTCCCTCAGTGTCCCTTGCCGGCCAGAGGCTTGCAGGAGCGCCTATTGCCTTCTGGCAGTCCCCGGATGGTCTAGAAGGTGGAGTCTGGGGCCTGGGGGTCTGGAAGTGAGGTGGGGGGTCAGAGGTGACCCTCCCTCAGTGTCCCCTTGCCGGCCAGAGGCTTGCAGGAGCGCCTATTGACTTCTGGCAGTCCCGGATGGTCTAGAAGGTGGAGTCTGGGGCCTGGGGGTCTGGAAGTGAGGTGGGGGTCAGAGGTGACCCTCCCTCAGTGTCCCTTGCCGGCCAGAGGCTTGCAGGAGCGCCTATTGCCTTCTGGCAGTCCCGGATGGTCTAGAAGGTGGAGTCTGGGGCCTGGGGGTCTGGAAGTGAGGTGGGGGTCAGAGGTGACCCTCCCTCAGTGTCCCTTGCCGGCCAGAGGCTTGCAGGAGCGCCTATTGCCTTCTGGCAATCCCGGATGGTCTAGAAGGTGGAGTCTGGGGCCTGGGGGTCTGGAAGTGAGGTGGGGGTCAGAGGTGACCCTCCCTCAGTGTCCCTTGCCGGCCAGAGGCTTGCAGGAGCGCCTATTGCCTTCTGGCAGTCCCGGATGGTCTAGAAGGTGGAGTCTGGGGCCTGGGGGTCTGGAAGTGAGGTGGGGGTCAGAGGTGACCCTCCCTCAGTGTCCCTTGCCGGCCAGAGGCTTGCAGGAGCGCCTATTGCCTTCTGGCAGTCCCGGATGGTCTAGAAGGTGGAGTCTGGGGCCTGGGGGTCTGGAAGTGAGGTGGGGGTCAGAGGTGACCCTCCCTCAGTGTCCCTTGCCGGCCAGAGGCTTGCAGGAGCGCCTATTGCCTTCTGGCAGTCCCGGATGGTCTGGGGGCAGAAGGAGAGCTAGGTGTTAACAAGGGAATGCAGGGGTTTCAAGAGAGAAAAAAAACCGCCTCAAGGAAATCCTGGCTACCTACCTAGAAGGTGGAGTCTGGGGCCTGGGGGTCTGGAAGTGAGGTGGGGGTCAGAGGTGACCCTCCCTCAGTGTCCCCTTGCCGGCCAGAGGCTTGCAGGAGCGCCTATTGCCTTCTGGCAGTCCCGGATGGTCTAGAAGGTGGAGTCTGGGGCCTGGGGGTCTGGAAGTGAGGTGGGGGTCAGAGGTGACCCTCCCTCAGTGTCCCTTGCCGGCCAGAGGCTTGCAGGAGCGCCTATTGCCTTCTGGCAGTCCCGGATGGTCTAGAAGGTGGAGTCTGGGGCCTGGGGGACTGGAAGTGAGGTGGGGGTCAGAGGTGACCCTCCCTCAGTGTCCCTTGCCGGCCAGAGGCTTGCAGGAGCGCCTATTGCCTTCTGGCAGTCCCGGATGGTCTGGGGGCAGAAGGAGAGCTAGGTGTTAACAAGGGAATGCAGGGGTTTCAAGAGAGAAAAAAAACCGCCTCAAGGAAATCCTGGCTACCTACCTAGAAGGTGGAGTCTGGGGCCTGGGGGTCTGGAAGTGAGGTGGGGGTCAGAGGTGACCCTCCCTCAGTGTCCCTTGCCGGCCAGAGGCTTGCAGGAGCGCCTATTGCCTTCTGGCAGTCCCGGATGGTCTAGAAGGTGGAGTCTGGGGCCTGGGGGTCTGGAAGTGAGGTGGGGGTCAGAGGTGACCCTCCCTCAGTGTCCCTTGCCGGCCAGAGGCTTGCAGGAGCGCCTATTACCTTCTGGCAGTCCCGGATGGTCTGGGGGCAGAAGGAGAGCTAGGTGTTAACAAGGGAATGCAGGGGTTTCAAGAAAGAAAAAAAACCGCCTCAAGGAAATCCTGGCTACCTACCTAGAAGGTGGAGTCTGGGGCCTGGGGGTCTGGAAGTGAGGTGGGGGTCAGAGGTGACCCTCCCTCAGTGTCCCTTGCCGGCCAGAGGCTTGCAGGAGCGCCTATTGCCTTCTGGCAGTCCCGGATGGTCTAGAAGGTGGAGTCTGGGGCCTGGGGGTCTGGAAGTGAGGTGGGGGTCAGAGGTGACCCTCCCTCAGTGTCCCTTGCCGGCCAGAGGCTTGCAGGAGCGCCTATTGCCTTCTGGCAGTCCCGGATGGTCTGGGGGCAGAAGGAGAGCTAGGTGTTAACAAGGGAATGCAGGGGTTTCAAGAAAGAAAAAAAACCGCCTCAAGGAAATCCTGGCTACCTACCTAGAAGGTGGAGTCGGGGGCCTGGGGGTCTGGAAGTGAGGTGGGGGTCAGAGGTGACCCCTCCCTCAGTGTCCCTTGCCGGCCAGAGTCTTGCAGGAGCGCCTATTGCCTTCTGGCAGTCCCGGATGGTCTAGAAGGTGGAGTCTGGGGCCTGGGGGTCTGGAAGTGAGGTGGGGGTCAGAGGTGACCCTCCCTCAGTGTCCCTTGCCGGCCAGAGGCTTGCAGGAGCGCCTATTGCCTTCTGGCAGTCCCGGATGGTCTGGGGGCAGAAGGAGAGCTAGGTGTTAACAAGGGAATGCAGGGGTTTCAAGAAAGAAAAAAAACCGCCTCAAGGAAATCCTGGCTACCTACCTAGAAGGTGGAGTCTGGGGGCCTGGGGGTCTGGAAGTGAGGTGGGGGTCAGAGGTGACCCTCCCTCAGTGTCCCTTGCCGGCCAGAGGCTTGCAGGAGCGCCTATTGCCTTCTGGCAGTCCCGGATGGTCTAGAAGGTGGAGTCTGGGGCCTGGGGGTCTGGAAGTGAGGTGGGGGGTCAGAGGTGACCCTCCCTCAGTGTCCCTTGCCGGCCAGAGGCTTGCAGGAGCGCCTATTGCCTTCTGGCAGTCCCGGATGGTCTAGAAGGTGGAGTCTGGGGCCTGGGGGTCTGGAAGTGAGGTGGGGGTCAGAGGTGACCCTCCCTCAGTGTCCCTTGCCGGCCAGAGGCTTGCAGGAGCGCCTATTGCCTTCTGGCAGTCCCGGATGGTCTGGGGGCAGAAGGAGAGCTAGGTGTTAACAAGGGAATGCAGGGGTTTCAAGAGAGAAAAAAAAACCGCCTCAAGGAAATCCTGGCTACCTACCTAGAAGGTGGAGTCTGGGGCCTGGGGGTCTGGAAGTGAGGTGGGGGTCAGAGGTGACCCTCCCTCAGTGTCCCTTGCCGGCCAGAGGCTTGCAGGAGCGCCTATTGCCTTCTGGCAGTCCCGGATGGTCTAGAAGGTGGAGTCTGGGGCCTGGGGGTCTGGAAGTGAGGTGGGGGTCAGAGGTGACCCTCCCTCAGTGTCCCTTGCCGGCCAGAGGCTTGCAGGAGCGCCTATTGCCTTCTGGCAGTCCCGGATGGTCTAGAAGGTGGAGTCTGGGGCCTGGGGGTCTGGAAGTGAGGTGGGGGTCAGAGGTGACCCTCCCTCAGTGTCCCTTGCCGGCCAGAGGCTTGCAGGAGCGCCTATTGCCTTCTGGCAGTCCCGGATGGTCTAGAAGGTGGAGTCTGGGGCCTGGGGGTCTGGAAGTGAGGTGGGGGTCAGAGGTGACCCTCCCTCAGTGTCCCTTGCCGGCCAGAGGCTTGCAGGAGCGCCTATTGCCTTCTGGCAGTCCCGGATGGTCTGGGGGCAGAAGGAGAGCTAGGTGTTAACAAGGGAATGCAGGGGTTTCAAGAAAGAAAAAAAACCGCCTCAAGGAAATCCTGGCTACCTACCTAGAAGGTGGAGTCTGGGGCCTGGGGGTCTGGAAGTGAGGTGGGGGTCAGAGGTGACCCTCCCTCAGTGTCCCTTGCCGGCCAGAGGCTTGCAGGAGCGCCTATTGCCTTCTGGCAGTCCCGGATGGTCTAGAAGGTGGAGTCTGGGGCCTGGGGGTCTGGAAGTGAGGTGGGGGTCAGAGGTGACCCTCCCTCAGTGTCCCTTGCCGGCCAGAGGCTTGCAGGAGCGCCTATTGCCTTCTGGCAGTCCCGGATGGTCTCGGGGCAGAAGGAGAGCTAGGTGTTAACAAGGGAATGCAGGGGTTTCAAGAGAGAAAAAAAACCGCCTCAAGGAAATCCTGGCTACCTACCTAGAAGGTGGAGTCTGGGGCCTGGGGGTCTGGGAAGTGAGGTGGGGGGTCAGAGGTGACCCTCCCTCAGTGTCCCTTGCCGGCCAGAGGCTTGCAGGAGCGCCTATTGCCTTCTGGCAGTCCCGGATGGTCTAGAAGGTGGAGTCTGGGGCCTGGGGGTCTGGAAGTGAGGTGGGGGTCAGAGGTGACCCTCCCTCAGTGTCCCTTGCCGGCCAGAGGCTTGCAGGAGCGCCTATTGCCTTCTGGCAGTCCCGGATGGTCTAGAAGGTGGAGTCTGGGGCCTGGGGGTCTGGAAGTGAGGTGGGGGTCAGAGGTGACCCTCCCTCAGTGTCCCTTGCCGGCCAGAGGCTTGCAGGAGCGCCTATTGCCTTCTGGCAGTCCCGGATGGTCTGGGGGCAGAAGGAGAGCTAGGTGTTAACAAGGGAATGCAGGGGTTTCAAGAAAGAAAAAAAACCGCCTCAAGGAAATCCTGGCTACCTACCTAGAAGGTGGAGTCTGGGGCCTGGGGGTCTGGAAGTGAGGTGGGGGTCAGAGGTGACCCTCCCTCAGTGTCCCTTGCCGGCCAGAGGCTTGCAGGAGCGCCTATTGCCTTCTGGCAGTCCCGGATGGTCTAGAAGGTGGAGTCTGGGGCCTGGGGGTCTGGAAGTGAGGTGGGGGTCAGAGGTGACCCTCCCTCAGTGTCCCTTGCCGGCCAGAGGCTTGCAGGAGCGCCTATTGCCTTCTGGCAGTCCCGGATGGTCTAGAAGGTGGAGTCTGGGGCCTGGGGGTCTGGAAGTGAGGTGGGGGTCAGAGGTGACCCTCCCTCAGTGTCCCTTGCCGGCCAGAGGCTTGCAGGAGCGCCTATTGCCTTCTGGCAGTCCCGGATGGTCTAGAAGGTGGAGTCTGGGGCCTGGGGGTCTGGAAGTGAGGTGGGGGTCAGAGGTGACCCTCCCTCAGTGTCCCTTGCTGGCCAGAGGCTTGCAGGAGCGCCTATTGCCTTCTGGCAATCCCGGATGGTCTAGAAGGTGGAGTCTGGGGCCTGGGGGTCTGGAAGTGAGGTGGGGGTCAGAGGTGACCCTCCCTCAGTGTCCCCTTGCCGGCCAGAGGCTTGCAGGAGCGCCTATTGCCTTCTGGCAGTCCCGGATGGTCTAGAAGGTGGAGTCTGGGGCATGGGGGTCTGGAAGTGAGGTGGGGGTCAGAGGTGACCCTCCCTCAGTGTCCCTTGCCGGCCAGAGGCTTGCAGGAGCGCCTATTGCCTTCTGGCAGTCCCGGATGGTCTAGAAGGTGGAGTCTGGGGCCTGGGGGTCTGGAAGTGAGGTGGGGGTCAGAGGTGACCCTCCCTCAGTGTCCCTTGCCGGCCAGAGGCTTGCAGGAGCGCCTATTGCCTTCTGGCAGTCCCGGATGGTCTGGGGGCAGAAGGAGAGCTAGGTGTTAACAAGGGAATGCAGGGGTTTCAAGAGAGAAAAAAAACCGCCTCAAGGAAATCCTGGCTACCTACCTAGAAGGTGGAGTCTGGGGCCTGGGGGTCTGGAAGTGAGGTGGGGGTCAGAGGTGACCCTCCCTCAGGGTCCCTTGCCGGCCAGAGGCTTGCAGGAGCGCCTATTGCCTTCTGGCAGTCCCGGATGGTCTAGAAGGTGGAGTCTGGGGCCTGGGGGTCTGGAAGTGAGGTGGGGGTCAGAGGTGACCCTCCCTCAGTGTCCCTTGCCGGCCAGAGGCTTGCAGGAGCGCCTATTGCCTTCTGGCAGTCCCGGATGGTCTGGGGGCAGAAGGAGAGCTAGGTGTTAACAAGGGAATGCAGGGGTTTCAAGAAAGAAAAAAAACCGCCTCAAGGAAATCCTGGCTACCTACCTAGAAGGTGGAGTCTGGGGCCTGGGGGTCTGGAAGTGAGGTGGGGGTCAGAGGTGACCCTCCCTCAGTGTCCCTTGCCGGCCAGAGGCTTGCAGGAGCGCCTATTGCCTTCTGGCAGTCCCGGATGGTCTAGAAGGTGGAGTCTGGGGCCTGGGGGTCTGGAAGTGAGGTGGGGGTCAGAGGTGACCCTCCCTCAGTGTCCCTTGCCGGCCAGAGGCTTGCAGGAGCGCCTATTGCCTTCTGGCAGTCCCGGATGGTCTGGGGGGCAGAAGGAGAGCTAGGTGTTAACAAGGGAATGCAGGGGTTTTCAAGAAAGAAAAAAAACCGCCTCAAGGAAATCCTGGCTACCTACCTAGAAGGTGGAGTCTGGGGCCTGGGGGTCTGGAAGTGAGGTGGGGGTCAGAGGTGACCCTCCCTCAGTGTCCCTTGCCGGCCAGAGGCTTGCAGGAGCGCCTATTGCCTTCTGGCAGTCCCGGATGGTCTAGAAGGTGGAGTCTGGGGCCTGGGGGTCTGGAAGTGAGGTGGGGGTCAGAGGTGACCCTCCCTCAGTGTCCCTTGCCGGCCAGAGGCTTGCAGGAGCGCCTATTGCCTTCTGGCAGTCCCGGATGGTCTAGAAGGTGGAGTCTGGGGCCTGGGGGTCTGGAAGTGAGGTGGGGGTCAGAGGTGACCCTCCCTCAGTGTCCCTTGCCGGCCAGAGGCTTGCAGGAGCGCCTATTGCCTTCTGGCAGTCCCGGATGGTCTAGAAGGTGGAGTCTGGGGCCTGGGGGTCTGGAAGTGAGGTGGGGGTCAGAGGTGACCCTCCCTCAGTGTCCCTTGCCGGCCAGAGGCTTGCAGGAGCGCCTATTGCCTTCTGGCAGTCCCGGATGGTCTAGAAGGTGGAGTCTGGGGCCTGGGGGGTCTGGAAGTGAGGTGGGGGTCAGAGGTGACCCTCCCTCAGTGTCCCTTGCCGGCCAGAGGCTTGCAGGAGCGCCTATTGCCTTCTGGCAGTCCCGGATGGTCTAGAAGGTGGAGTCTGGGGCCTGGGGGTCTGGAAGTGAGGTGGGGGTCAGAGGTGACCCTCCCTCAGTGTCCCTTGCCGGCCAGAGGCTTGCAGGAGCGCCTATTGCCTTCTGGCAGTCCCGGATGGTCTGGGGGCAGAAGGAGAGCTAGGTGTTAACAAGGGAATGCAGGGGTTTCAAGAGAGAAAAAAAACCGCCTCAAGGAAATCCTGGCTACCTACCTAGAAGGTGGAGTCTGGGGCCTGGGGGTCTGGAAGTGAGGTGGGGGGTCAGAGGTGACCCTCCCTCAGTGTCCCTTGCCGGCCAGAGGCTTGCAGGAGCGCCTATTGCCTTCTGGCAGTCCCGGATGGTCTAGAAGGTGGAGTCTGGGGCCTGGGGGTCTGGAAGTGAGGTGGGGGTCAGAGGTGACCCTCCCTCAGTGTCCCCTTGCCGGCCAGAGGCTTGCAGGAGCGCCTATTGCCTTCTGGCAGTCCCGGATGGTCTAGAAGGTGGAGTCTGGGGCCTGGGGGTCTGGAAGTGAGGTGAGGGTCAGAGGTGACCCTCCCTCAGTGTCCCTTGCCGGCCAGAGGCTTGCAGGAGCGCCTATTGCCTTCTGGCAGTCCCGGTTGGTCTGGGGGCAGAAGGAGAGCTAGGTGTTAACAAGGGAATGCAGGGGTTTCAAGAGAGAAAAAAAACCGCCTCAAGGAAATCCTGGCTACCTACCTAGAAGGTGGAGTCTGGGGCCTGGGGGTCTGGAAGTGAGGTGGGGGTCAGAGGTGACCCTCCCTCAGTGTCCCTTGCCGGCCAGAGGCTTGCAGGAGCGCCTATTGCCTTCTGGCAGTCCCGGATGGTCTAGAAGGTGGAGTCTGGGGCCTGGGGGTCTGGAAGTGAGGTGGGGGTCAGAGGTGACCCTCCCTCAGTGTCCCTTGCCGGCCAGAGGCTTGCAGGAGCGCCTATTGCCTTCTGGCAGTCCCGGATGGTCTAGAAGGTGGAGTCTGGGGCCTGGGGGTCTGGAAGTGAGGTGGGGGTCAGAGGTGACCCTCCCTCAGTGTCCCTTGCCGGCCAGAGGCTTGCAGGAGCGCCTATTGCCTTCTGGCAGTCCCGGATGGTCTAGAAGGTGGAGTCTGTGGCCTGGGGGTCTCGAAGTGAGGTGGGGGTCAGAGGTGACCCTCCCTCAGTGTCCCTTGCCGGCCAGAGGCTTGCAGGAGCGCCTATTGCCTTCTGGCAGTCCCGGATGGTCTAGAAGGTGGAGTCTGGGGCCTGGGGGTCTGGAAGTGAGGTGGGGGTCAGAGGTGACCCTCCCTCAGTGTCCCTTGCCGGCCAGAGGCTTGCAGGAGCGCCTATTGCCTTCTGGCAGTCCCGGATGGTCTAGAAGGTGGAGTCTGGGGCCTGGGGGTCTGGAAGTGAGGTGGGGGTCAGAGGTGACCCTCCCTCAGTGTCCCTTGCCGGCCAGAGGCTTGCAGGAGCGCCTATTGCCTTCTGGCAGTCCCGGATGGTCTGGGGGCAGAAGGAGAGCTAGGTGTTAACAAGGGAATGCAGGGGTTTCAAGAGAGAAAAAAAACCGCCTCAAGGAAATCCTGGCTACCTACCTAGAAGGTGGAGTCTGGGGCCTGGGGGTCTGGAAGTGAGGTGGGGGGTCAGAGGTGACCCTCCCTCAGTGTCCCTTGCCGGCCAGAGGCTTGCAGGAGCGCCTATTGCCTTCTGGCAGTCCCGGATGGTCTAGAAGGTGGAGTCTGGGGCCTGGGGGTCTGGAAGTGAGGTGGGGGTCAGAGGTGACCCTCCCTCAGTGTCCCTTGCCGGCCAGAGGCTTGCAGGAGCGCCTATTGCCTTCTGGCAGTCCCGGATGGTCTAGAAGGTGGAGTCTGGGGCCTGGGGGTCTGGAAGTGTGGTGGGGGTCAGAGGTGACCCTCCCTCAGTGTCCCTTGCCGGCCAGAGGCTTGCAGGAGCGCCTATTGCCTTCTGGCAGTCCCGGATGGTCTAGAAGGTGGAGTCTGGGGCCTGGGGGTCTGGAAGTGAGGTGGGGGTCAGAGGTGACCCTCCCTCAGTGTCCCTGGCCGGCCAGAGGCTTGCAGGAGCGCCTATTGCCTTCTGGCAGTCCCGGATGGTCTGGGGGCAGAAGGAGAGCTAGGTGTTAACAAGGGAATGCAGGGGTTTCAAGAGAGAAAAAAAACCGCCTCAAGGAAATCCTGGCTACCTACCTAGAAGGTGGAGTCTGGGGCCTGGGGGTCTGGAAGTGAGGTGGGGGTCAGAGGTGACCCTCCCTCAGTGTCCCTTGCCGGCCAGAGGCTTGCAGGAGCGCCTATTGCCTTCTGGCAGTCCCGGATGGTCTAGAAGGTGGAGTCTGGGGCCTGGGGGGTCTGGAAGTGAGGTGGGGGTCAGAGGTGACCCTCCCTCAGTGTCCCTTGCCGGCCAGAGGCTTGCAGGAGCGCCTATTGCCTTCTGGCAGTCCCGGATGGTCTAGAAGGTGGAGTCTGGGGCCTGGGGGTCTGGAAGTGAGGTGGGGGTCAGAGGTGACCCTCCCTCAGTGTCCCCTTGCCGGCCAGAGGCTTGCAGGAGCGCCTATTGCCTTCTGGCAGTCCCGGATGGTCTGGGGGCAGAAGGAGAGCTAGGTGTTAACAAGGGAATGCAGGGGTTTCAAGAGAGAAAAAAAACCGCCTCAAGGAAATCCTGGCTACCTACCTAGAAGGTGGAGTCTGGGGCCTGGGGGGTCTGGAAGTGAGGTGGGGGTCAGAGGTGACCCTCCCTCAGTGTCCCTTGCCGGCCAGAGGCTTGCAGGAGCGCCTATTGCCTTCTGGCAGTCCCGGATGGTCTAGAAGGTGGAGTCTGGGGCCTGGGGGTCTGGAAGTGAGGTGGGGGTCAGAGGTGACCCTCCCTCAGTGTCCCTTGCCGGCCAGAGGCTTGCAGGAGCGCCTATTGCCTTCTGGCAGTCCCGGATGGTCTAGAAGGTGGAGTCTGGGGCCTGGGGGTCTGGAAGTGAGGTGGGGGGTCAGAGGTGACCCTCCCTCAGTGTCCCTTGCCGGCCAGAGGCTTGCAGGAGCGCCTATTGCCTTCTGGCAGTCCCGGATGGTCTAGAAGGTGGAGTCTGGGGCCTGGGGGTCTGGAAGTGAGGTGGGGGTCAGAGGTGACCCTCCCTCAGTGTCCCTTGCCGGCCAGAGGCTTGCAGGAGCGCCTATTGCCTTCTGGCAGTCCCGGATGGTCTAGAAGGTGGAGTCTGGGGCCTGGGGGTCTGGAAGTGAGGTGGGGGTCAGAGGTGACCCTCCCTCAGTGTCCCTTGCCGGCCAGAGGCTTGCAGGAGCGCCTATTGCCTTCTGGCAGTCCCGGATGGTCTGGGGGCAGAAGGAGAGCTAGGTGTTAACAAGGGAATGCAGGGGTTTCAAGAAAGAAAAAAAACCGCCTCAAGGAAATCCTGGCTACCTACCTAGAAGGTGGAGTCTGGGGCCTGGGGGTCTGGAAGTGAGGTGGGGGTCAGAGGTGACCCTCCCTCAGTGTCCCTTGCCGGCCAGAGGCTTGCAGGAGCGCCTATTGCCTTCTGGCAGTCCCGGATGGTCTAGAAGGTGGAGTCTGGGGGCCTGGGGGTCTGGAAGTGAGGTGGGGGTCAGAGGTGACCCTCCCTCAGTGTCCCCCTGCTGGACAGAGGCTTGCAGGAGCGCCTATTGCCTTCTGGCAGTCCCGGATGGTCTGGGGGCAGAAGGAGAGCTAGGTGTTAACAAGGGAATGCAGGGGTTTCAAGAAAGAAAACAAACCGCCTCAAGGAAATCCTGGCTACCTACCTAGAAGGTGGAGTCTGGGGCCTGGGGGTCTGGAAGTGAGGTGGGGGTCAGAGGTGACCCTCCCTCAGTGTCCCCTTGCCGGCCAGAGGCTTGCAGGAGCGCCTATTGCCTTCTGGCAGTCCCGGATGGTCTAGAAGGTGGAGTCTGGGGCCTGGGGGTCTGGAAGTGAGGTGGGGGGTCAGAGGTGACCCTCCCTCAGTGTCCCTTGCCGGCCAGAGGCTTGCAGGAGCGCCTATTGCCTTCTGGCAGTCCCGGATGATCTAGAAGGTGGAGTCTGGGGCCTGGGGGTCTGGAAGTGAGGTGGGGGGTCAGAGGTGACCCTCCCTCAGTGTCCCTTGCCGGCCAGAGGCTTGCAGGAGCGCCTATTGCCTTCTGGCAGTCCCGGATGGTCTAGAAGGTGGAGTCTGGGGCCTGGGGGTCTGGAAGTGAGGTGGGGGTCAGAGGTGACCCTCCCTCAGTGTCCCTGGCCGGCCAGAGGCTTGCAGGAGCGCCTATTGCCTTCTGGCAGTCCCGGATGGTCTGGGGGCAGAAGGAGAGCTAGGTGTTAACAAGGGAATGCAGGGGGTTTCAAGAGAGAAAAAAAAACCGCCTCAAGGAAATCCTGGCTACCTACCTAGAAGGTGGAGTCTGGGGCCTGGGGGTCTGGAAGTGAGGTGGGGGTCAGAGGTGACCCTCCCTCAGTGTCCCTTGCCGGCCAGAGGCTTGCAGGAGCGCCTATTGCCTTCTGGCAGTCCCGGATGGTCTAGAAGGTGGAGTCTGGGGCCTGGGGGTCTGGAAGTGAGGTGGGGGGTCAGAGGTGACCCTCCCTCAGTGTCCCTTGCCGGCCAGAGGCTTGCAGGAGCGCCTATTGCCTTCTGGCAGTCCCGGATGGTCTAGAAGGTGGAGTCTGGGGCCTGGGGGTCTGGAAGTGAGGTGGGGGTCAGAGGTGACCCTCCCTCAGTGTCCCTTGCCGGCCAGAGGCTTGCAGGAGCGCCTATTGCCTTCTGGCAGTCCCGGATGGTCTGGGGGCAGAAGGAGAGCTAGGTGTTAACAAGGGAATGCAGGGGTTTCAAGAAAGAAAAAAAACCGCCTCAAGGAAATCCTGGCTACCTACCTAGAAGGTGGAGTCTGGGGCCTGGGGGTCTGGAAGTGAGGTGGGGGTCAGAGGTGACCCTCCCTCAGTGTCCCTTGCCGGCCAGAGGCTTGCAGGAGCGCCTATTGCCTTCTGGCAGTCCCGGATGGTCTAGAAGGTGGAGTCTGGGGCCTGGGGGTCTGGAAGTGAGGTGGGGGTCAGAGGTGACCCTCCCTCAGTGTCCCTTGCCGGCCAGAGGCTTGCAGGAGCGCCTATTGCCTTCTGGCAGTCCCGGATGGTCTAGAAGGTGGAGTCTGGGGCCTGGGGGTCTGGAAGTGAGGTGGGGGTCAGAGGTGACCCTCCCTCAGTGTCCCTTGCCGGCCAGAGGCTTGCAGGAGCGCCTATTGCCTTCTGGCAGTCCCGGATGGTCTAGAAGGTGGAGTCTGGGGCCTGGGGGTCTGGAAGTGAGGTGGGGGTCAGAGGTGACCCTCCCTCAGTGTCCCTTGCCGGCCAGAGGCTTGCAGGAGCGCCTATTGCCTTCTGGCAGTCCCGGATGGTCTAGAAGGTGGAGTCTGGGGCCTGGGGGTCTGGAAGTGAGGTGGGGGTCAGAGGTGACCCTCCCTCAGTGTCCCTTGCCGGCCAGAGGCTTGCAGGAGCGCCTATTGCCTTCTGGCAGTCCCGGATGGTCTGGGGGCAGAAGGAGAGCTAGGTGTTAACAAGGGAATGCAGGGGTTTCAAGAAAGAAAAAAAACCGCCTCAAGGAAATCCTGGCTACCTACCTAGAAGGTGGAGTCTGGGGCCTGGGGGTCTGGAAGTGAGGTGGGGGTCAGAGGTGACCCTCCCTCAGTGTCCCTTGCCGGCCAGAGGCTTGCAGGAGCGCCTATTGCCTTCTGGCAGTCCCGGATGGTCTAGAAGGTGGAGTCTGGGGCCTGGGGGTCTGGAAGTGAGGTGGGGGTCAGAGGTGACCCTCCCTCAGTGTCCCTTGCCGGCCAGAGGCTTGCAGGAGCGCCTATTGCCTTCTGGCAGTCCCGGATGGTCTAGAAGGTGGAGTCTGGGGCCTGGGGGTCTGGAAGTGAGGTGGGGGTCAGAGGTGACCCTCCCTCAGTGTCCCTTGCCGGCCAGAGGCTTGCAGGAGCGCCTATTGCCTTCTGGCAGTCCGGGATGGTCTGGGGGCAGAAGGAGAGCTAGGTGTTAACAAGGGAATGCAGGGGTTTCAAGAAAGAAAAAAAACCGCCTCAAGGAAATCCTGGCTACCTACCTAGAAGGTGGAGTCTGGGGCCTGGGGGTCTGGAAGTGAGGTGGGGGTCAGAGGTGACCCTCCCTCAGTGTCCCTTGCCGGCCAGAGGCTTGCAGGAGCGCCTATTGCCTTCTGGCAGTCCCGGATGGTCTAGAAGGTGGAGTCTGGGGCCTGGGGGTCTGGAAGTGAGGTGGGGGTCAGAGGTGACCCTCCCTCAGTGTCCCTTGCCGGCCAGAGGCTTGCAGGAGCGCCTATTGCCTTCTGGCAGTCCCGGATGGTCTGGGGGCAGAAGGAGAGCTAGGTGTTAACAAGGGAATGCAGGGGTTTCAAGAAAGAAAAAAAACCGCCTCAAGGAAATCCTGGCTACCTACCTAGAAGGTGGAGTCTGGGGCCTGGGGGTCTGGAAGTGAGGTGGGGGTCAGAGGTGACCCTCCCTCAGTGTCCCTTGCCGGCCAGAGGCTTGCAGGAGCGCCTATTGCCTTCTGGCAGTCCCGGATGGTCTAGAAGGTGGAGTCTGGGGCCTGGGGGTCTGGAAGTGAGGTGGGGGTCAGAGGTGACCCTCCCTCAGTGTCCCTTGCCGGCCAGAGGCTTGCAGGAGCGCCTATTGCCTTCTGGCAGTCCCGGATGGTCTAGAAGGTGGAGTCTGGGGCCTGGGGGTCTGGAAGTGAGGTGGGGGTCAGAGGTGACCCTCCCTCAGTGTCCCTTGCCGGCCAGAGGCTTGCAGGAGCGCCTATTGCCTTCTGGCAGTCCCGGATGGTCTGGGGGCAGAAGGAGAGCTAGGTGTTAACAAGGGAATGCAGGGGTTTCAAGAGAGAAAAAAAACCGCCTCAAGGAAATCCTGGCTACCTACCTAGAAGGTGGAGTCTGGGGCCTGGGGGTCTGGAAGTGAGGTGGGGGTCAGAGGTGACCCTCCCTCAGTGTCCCTTGCCGGCCAGAGGCTTGCAGGAGCGCCTATTGCCTTCTGGCAGTCCCGGATGGTCTAGAAGGTGGAGTCTGGGGCCTGGGGGTCTGGAAGTGAGGTGGGGGTCAGAGGTGACCCTCCCTCAGTGTCCCTTGCTGGCCAGAGGCTTGCAGGAGCGCCTATTGCCTTCTGGCAGTCCCGGATGGTCTGGGGGCAGAAGGAGAGCTAGGTGTTAACAAGGGAATGCAGGGGTTTCAAGAAAGAAAAAAAACCGCCTCAAGGAAATCCTGGCTACCTACCTAGAAGGTGGAGTCTGGGGCCTGGGGGTCTGGAAGTGAGGTGGGGGTCAGAGGTGACCCTCCCTCAGTGTCCCTTGCCGGCCAGAGGCTTGCAGGAGCGCCTATTGCCTTCTGGCAGTCCCGGATGGTCTAGAAGGTGGAGTCTGGGGCCTGGGGGTCTGGAAGTGAGGTGGGGGTCAGAGGTGACCCTCCCTCAGTGTCCCTTGCCGGCCAGAGGCTTGCAGGAGCGCCTATTGCCTTCTGGCAGTCCCGGATGGTCTAGAAGGTGGAGTCTGGGGCCTGGGGGTCTGGAAGTGAGGTGGGGGTCAGAGGTGACCCTCCCTCAGTGTCCCTTGCCGGCCAGAGGCTTGCAGGAGCGCCTATTGCCTTCTGGCAGTCCCGGATGGTCTAGAAGGTGGAGTCTGGGGCCTGGGGGTCTGGAAGTGAGGTGGGGGTCAGAGGTGACCCTCCCTCAGTGTCCCTTGCCGGCCAGAGGCTTGCAGGAGCGCCTATTGCCTTCTGGCAGTCCCGGATGGTCTAGAAGGTGGAGTCTGGGGCCTGGGGGTCTGGAAGTGAGGTGGGGGTCAGAGGTGACCCTCCCTCAGTGTCCCTTGCCGGCCAGAGGCTTGCAGGAGCGCCTATTGCCTTCTGGCAGTCCCGGATGGTCTGGGGGCAGAAGGAGAGCTAGGTGTTAACAAGGGAATGCAGGGGTTTCAAGAAAGAAAAAAAACCGCCTCAAGGAAATCCTGGCTACCTACCTAGAAGGTGGAGTCTGGGGCCTGGGGGTCTGGAAGTGAGGTGGGGGTCAGAGGTGACCCTCCCTCAGTGTCCCTTGCCGGCCAGAGGCTTGCAGGAGCGCCTATTGCCTTCTGGCAGTCCCGGATGGTCTAGAAGGTGGAGTCTGGGGCCTGGGGGTCTGGAAGTGAGGTGGGGGTCAGAGGTGACCCTCCCTCAGTGTCCCTTGCCGGCCAGAGGCTTGCAGGAGCGCCTATTGCCTTCTGGCAGTCCCGGATGGTCTAGAAGGTGGAGTCTGGGGCCTGGGGGTCTGGAAGTGAGGTGGGGGTCAGAGGTGACCCTCCCTCAGTGTCCCTTGCCGGCCAGAGGCTTGCAGGAGCGCCTATTGCCTTCTGGCAGTCCGGGATGGTCTGGGGGCAGAAGGAGAGCTAGGTGTTAACAAGGGAATGCAGGGGTTTCAAGAAAGAAAAAAAACCGCCTCAAGGAAATCCTGGCTACCTACCTAGAAGGTGGAGTCTGGGGCCTGGGGGTCTGGAAGTGAGGTGGGGGTCAGAGGTGACCCTCCCTCAGTGTCCCTTGCCGGCCAGAGGCTTGCAGGAGCGCCTATTGCCTTCTGGCAGTCCCGGATGGTCTAGAAGGTGGAGTCTGGGGCCTGGGGGTCTGGAAGTGAGGTGGGGGTCAGAGGTGACCCTCCCTCAGTGTCCCTTGCCGGCCAGAGGCTTGCAGGAGCGCCTATTGCCTTCTGGCAGTCCCGGATGGTCTGGGGGCAGAAGGAGAGCTAGGTGTTAACAAGGGAATGCAGGGGTTTCAAGAAAGAAAAAAAACCGCCTCAAGGAAATCCTGGCTACCTACCTAGAAGGTGGAGTCTGGGGCCTGGGGGTCTGGAAGTGAGGTGGGGGTCAGAGGTGACCCTCCCTCAGTGTCCCTTGCCGGCCAGAGGCTTGCAGGAGCGCCTATTGCCTTCTGGCAGTCCCGGATGGTCTAGAAGGTGGAGTCTGGGGCCTGGGGGTCTGGAAGTGAGGTGGGGGTCAGAGGTGACCCTCCCTCAGTGTCCCTTGCCGGCCAGAGGCT
>JAKSZU010001155.1:0-16248 GCA_026018925.1 Tupaia tana
CTGGATCACAAGAAATATGGGAAAACGAGAAAATACCTCTCCTCCAAGGGATTAGAGTAACTCTCCTTCATCCACAAGCAGTTCGGTGAAAGTTATGGAAATGTCTGATAAGGAATTTAGAGCATTCATAATGTTGTAGCTAACAGAGATGGAAGAAAAGAGAGACAATGAACTGCTAGAGAGAAAGGAGAAAGAAGTTGACGAGTTCCAGATGAGGAAATTCTTGCAAGATCTAAAAGAGGAATTACACACTTTACAAAATACTCAAACGGAACTGCTAGAGATGAAGTCTATAATACAAGAAGTCAAAATCTCCCTTGAAAGTATTAAAAGCACATTAGATCATTCAGAAAATAGAATCTCAGATGTAGAAGAAAAAATGGGTGGCTTAGAAAAATCCACCTCGAAGACTGAGAAAATGGCCAAAAATTTGAGAATGATATGCGAGAACTACTGGATACCATCAAACGTCCAAATATCCGGATAATTGGCATTCCAGAAGGTGAAGAGACCCATAAGGGCATTGATAATCTATTCCATGAAATCCTGCAAGAAAACTTTCCAAACCTAGAGAGGCATTCGAAGATTCAGTCCCAGGAAATAAAAAGGACCCCAAATAGAATCAACCCAAGAAGATCTTCTCCAAGACACATTATAGCCAGGTTGACCAAAACTGCAGACAAAGACAAGATACTAAGATTGGCAAGAGAAAAACATCAAGTTACTTACAAAGGACATCCCATCAGGCTAACAGCAGATCTCTCATTGGAAACAATGCAAGCGAGGAGAGAATGAGAAAATATATTCAAAGTGTTATGAGAGAAGCAATTTCAGCCAAGAATACTGTACCCAGCAAGATTATCTTTCAGGTGGGAAGAAAAGACAAGAACATTCTCAGATAAACAAAACCTGAAAGAATTTACCAGCACCAGACCAGATCTCCAAGAAGTTCTCAAGGGTGTGCTGTATCAAGAAAATTAAACACAGACACATGGAAATAAGAGTCCAAAAACTATGAAAGTGGCCAACTTAATCATAGGGAGTTGAATATTATATCCCAGAATTTAATCAGGAAAATTGAACCAGAACAGAAAATAAAAGTACATGAGACCGATAGGTTCATGCACTTACCATTTGAACAGAATCCTAACTTGTTTCCTGGCTTTAAGCAAAGTTCCTTGGCACTTCTTTGAGTTAAGTTAAAACTGGTTTTCTTAGTAGTAATGAGTGAACTCACCACTGAAAGGAGTTAGATTATGTAGGAAATTGTGTGATCAATGCAATGTGGGTGGGAAGGGAATGAAGGACAATTGTAGACACCGGAGGTGGTGTGAGAGGAGGGTGGGAAGGGACAGAGGGTCAGAAAGAGGGGTAGAAGTAATTCTAGGAACTAGTAATGGAAAATTTTTTGTAATGTGCATGATTGAGTCACTATGCTGTGTGTACTGGATGGGAGATTGCATTTTGTATGCTGTGATGAAACTTAGGGAAGGAATGTAAATTGAGTTACAAAAAAAAAAAAGTTTCAGGAAAAAAATATATATCTATTCAATGACTGCTGTAGGATATGTAGCCACAGCTAGGTGCTACTTTATAGGATGCGTAAAGTAAGACTTGTGTTCATGGAAATGTGTGTATCACCTGTGTTTGCTATGAGGGTATTTGGATTGATTAGGGTTTTTGGTGATACAATAAAATGTGAGGAGAAAACAGTATAGAAAGCAAACATAGATACCAGAGACAGTGTGGGAGGAGAGTGGGAGATGGCAGAAGGTAAGAGATAGGGAATCAAGGATGGAGGGAAAAAAAACAAAACATACAGAAGACAAGAAATGGAAGATCATTTGCTGACAATAACATGTTTGTTGATGTGCTTGATTGAGACAATATATAGTGTACTCTGGATGGAAAAAAATACTAAGATAGTTTTAAAATGTAAAATGTCATCAATAATGGTAATGCACATCAGTTAAATAATGATCATCGGGTGAAGAAGTAGAGTCTGAGGAAAGACATTAAAGAGAAAAATAGAGAGGCAAGGCATTTATGGGACAAAATAATGGGTTATTATCTGTTGAGGGGTAACCTTATAGTATTGTCAACTGGACCCATGCAAAATGTACACATGTTGAAATTTTCATTTTGCTAGCTTAGTAACATGATTGAATGTATAAAAGAAATGGAAATATTACTAATAATAATAATAATAATAATAACAATGAAGCTCAATTGTCTAAATTTAATAACATTGACTTAATGGTATATTTTCTACATGAAACAATAAAATAGTTTTCAAAAAAAAAAAGTATCTCAAGAACCCTCAGGTTAAGGTCTTTTTAATTTGAAGTTTTGGTCTTGGAGGGGATCTGTATGAGAGTTCCAAGAGGGTCTGTGAGAAACTATCTTCAAAGTGTTATATGCAGTTGAATCTTGATAGAGGATATTATCCATAACCTCTGTTAGAGGCACAAAAATATCCAGATCTCCAAAAGTTTGGAAGCCAGAGACCTACACTGACCTGGTATCTGGGAGGCACTGAGTGTCACCAAATCCAGAAACATGGAGGGAGTAAGGAAACCAACACTCACTTAATAGTTACTATGGTCTAGGGGGTGGGTGCTTGGGCTGGGGGTCTGCAGGTGAGGTGAGGGAGCAGCGATGTCCCTGCCTCAGAATCGCTGGCTGGCCAAAGGTCTGCCGCTGGGTCTGTGGCCTGCTGCTGGGGACAGGATAGGCTTCAGCCAGTGCTGGCGATTCTGTCCTTGTCCTTCTATACTGTCTTTAAAAGACTGCAATGTGGTGGTGTATTCTTCTTGTCTTCTGAGAAGGGTTCCTCAGGATCAAGCCCCAGCTGCTCAGAGAAGTGACCGGCTCAAGAATGCACCATTGGTTTGGCTCTCCCTTCTTCCTTTTTCACTTGTCCCAGTCCTCCAACTTCTGTTTCTTGTTAGCAGGTCTCCAAATAAATTACCCGCCACTCAATCCTAAGGCTCTCAGCCCTTCTTTTCCACCCTCCCCGAGCTGCACTGGGGGCTCCTCAGTGGCGCTAAGGGGAGCCCTGGTCCTCGAGCAGGGGAGTGGCGGCAGGCGAACCGGGAGCCTCTCTGCACCTGCCCCTGTGGTTGAACTGAGAGGAGCCAGGCTCAGAGTGGGAAGAACAAGTGACCTAAATAATTCTTAAAAAATATATCATGACTTTCCTGATGACCAAATAGCTAGGATTTTCTACCCCTATCCCAGCAGCTCTACTTTAATTCATTCAGGGTGCAATTGGGTTTTAACAGTTTTCAAAAAGATGGCCTGATGAATCAAAGAAATACAAATAGCAGTCCACACAAAATTTTAGAGTTTGAAAGGACTTCAATGTACAGATGAGCTCTAGTTTAGAAAGCTCGAAGCAGTCCAACTCCTCATTTTGCATAAACAAGCTAGAGTCCAGAAGATAAATTCTTGTGAACAAATTATATATAATGCTTAAGTAGCTGCTGTAACCCTCTAACATGTATGTATGCATGTATGTGCATGCACACACACATACATGATGGATGTGCAGATAGAGTATTTTATTAGTTTGATGAGTTTTAACAAAGTATATACACATGTAACATATATTTCTATCAGGCTATAGTCTTTCAACTTAAAAAGGTCACTTATGCCCCTTTGAAGGAAATCTCCCACAGGTCTAAAGCCAGGAATTTGCTGATCTGATTTCTATCAGTATAGGTCAATTATGCTTCCGCTCCAACGCTTCATATAAATGTCAGAATACAAGACGTACAATTTCATGTGTGTGACTTTATTCACTCAGCATTATGTTTTCAATATTCATCCATGTTCTTGGGACTATCATATTTCATCATTTTTATTGCTGAATAGGATGCTATTGTATAAGTGTACCACAATGAATTGGGTCATAGTGAAAGTCATGACACATTTTTGCATAGAACAATACATCATGACTTTCCTGATGATGTAATATTTATCTCTTCTCTACATAAAGAACATTTGGATTATTTCCAGTTCGGAGCTATAAGCATTTGTATACAGGTATTTATATAAAAATATGTTGTTTTAATTTCTCTTTGATTTGTAACTACAAATGAAATTGTGAGGACATAGGGTAGGAATATGCTTAACCTTAGAGAAGACAGAAGTCTGTTTTTTTTTGTTTTTTGTTTTTTTTCCTTAAGAAATTTTTGCTATAGTGTGCATGCACTCACCAGAGAGAGAAAGACAGAAAGAAAGAAATCACCCTCCTGGAAGATAGCCAAGCCACAATCTCTTCTCCTCCATTCTCTTTATGGCAATTTGAGCAAACAGACACACGTGCACAGACTCAAACTGTGGCTGACTATGTGAGAGTTCAGTGATATAACCACTAGACCATCTGCTGGTCCTGACAGCAGTCTTTTTCTTTTCTTTTCTTTTCTTTTCTTTTCTTTTTTTTCTTTTCTTTTCTGTTTTATTTTTCTGAGTTGATTTTATAACAGTCTTTTTAAAAGTAGTCATACCATTTGACACTCCCATGAGCTCCACATTCTGGTCAACATTTGGTGTCATCACTCTTTTTATACCTGCGGATGTGTAGTGGTATCCACTTAAGTTTTACTTTGCATTTTTCTGATGATTAAGGATATTGAGCATTTATCATGTATATATATATTAGCCAGTCAAGTCATTTCATCTTCCTTTATGAAATCAGTTCAAGTCTTTTGCTCACTTATAAACTGGGTTGCCTCTTCATTACTGAATTGTTGATGTTCTATATGTATTCTGGAAGAGTTGTTAAATCATGTATTACAAAAATTTTCTTTCAACTTGTGGATTCTGTATTCAGTTTCTTAACAATAATCTTAAAAGACCAAATCATTAGGACCAGCAGTTGGCATAATGGCTATGTCACTGGACTGCCCCATAGTCAACCACGGTTCAAGTCCCTGGTGGCTTAAACTCATGCCGAGCATGTATGCGTGTGTGCCCAAGACCTGAGAGGAGAATGAAGGAGAAGGGGTTGTGATGTGGCCATCACCCCTGGGGTGGTGATTTCTCACTTTCTGTCTCTCTGTCTCTCTTTGTCTTTCTGGTAAGTGTGCGCACTTCTACAGAAAAAAAATAGAAAAAAAAAAAAAAAAAAAAAAAAAAAAAAAAAAAAAAAAAAAAAAACTCTCTCTCTAAAGAAAGACCTGATTGTTTAATGATCAAAAGGGCTGAATTTGATGAAGTTCAATTTGTCATTATTTTTCCATTATACCTATTACTCTCTGTCTGTCTAAACAATTAAGCCCACAGTTTCCACAGTTGAAAAACGTTCTATTTTTCTAGACTGTGCTTTCCAAACTTTTTCTATATGACATGAAAAAGGTGTGGGAGAATATATAATAATTTTCTAAGATTCCTGGAACAAAGATAAAAGTGAGTGATTTAAATAAGTGAAATATATTCTCTCTCAGTTATGGAAGCTACAAGTCCCAAATTAAAGTACTAGCAGAGCTATTGTCTTCAGTATAGGGTTGAATAGATGTGGAAAGAACAGACAGCCTAGCCTTGTTGCTAATTTTAGAGAAAAAGTATTAAATATTTCACCCTTCAGTATGATAATAGTTGTGAATGCCTTTGGTCAAATTGAGGAAGTGAGTCTACAAACTCAGTTTGCCTAGAATTTTTATAAGAAATGGATGTTAGATTTTTATCAAATATTTTTTCTTCCATTGAGATCATCTTTTTTTGTTTGTTTCATTTTGTTTCCTTTCCATCTGTCATAGTAAATTACATTGATTTTTCAGTTTTCTTCAATCTCATATTCCTTTGATAAGTCTCTCTCACTCATGCTGTACTATGTATTGATACACAATTGTAATATACAAGGGGTCTTTGAAGAATTCATGGGAAATGCATGTTGTGAAAAAACACTATGTGTAGATTTTTTAAAAAAGACCAAAAAGATAGGGAAAATAACAAAAAAAAAAAAAAAAACATGAGGATAGCACATGAGAAATACTAGATTCCATTAGACCCCCTAACATCTGAATAACTGGTATTCCAGAAGATGAAGAAACTAATAAGGGCATGGAAAATCTATTTCATGAAATCTTGGAAGAAAATTTTTCAAGTCTAGAGAGGCACTCAAACATCCAGACCCAAGAAATACAAAGGACCCCAAAGAGAATCAACCCAAGAAGATCTTCCCCAAGGCACATTTTAGCCAGACTGGCAAAGACCACAGATAAAGATAAGATACTAAAACTGGCAAGAAAGAAATGACAAGTGACTTTCAAAGGTCACCCCATCAGGCTTACACCGGACTTCTCAATGGAAACAATGCAAAGAAGAAAAGAATGGGAAGATGTATTGAAAGTGTTAAGAGAGAAACAAGTTTAACCAAGATTATTATGTCCTGTAAGATTATCCTTCATATGGGAAAAAAAGATTAAAATTTTCTCAGAAAAACAAAACCTGAAAGAATTTGCAAACACCAAACCAGTTCTTCAAGAAACACTGAAGAAAGTACTGTTCCAGGAAATCTAAAGAGCTAACAGACAGAAACAAAGGAATAAAAGGCAACTAAGACAATGGCCAACTTAAACATTAGGACAGGTCCAGTAACATCGATCATAACATTTTATGTTAATGGATTAAATTCTCCAATCAAGAAACACAGACTGGCTGAATGGATTAAAAAAAAAAAAAAAAAAACAAACAGAAATCCTCTATCTGTTGCCTACAGGAAACCCACTTCATAGATAAAGACATACATAGACTCAAAGTGAAGGGTTGGAAAAAGGTTTTCCATGCAAATGGGTATGAAAAAAGAGCTGGAGTCATGATACTAATTTCTGAAAGGATAGGCTTTAAAACAAAAACTGTTCGAAGAGCCAAAGAAGGGCACTATATTGTAGCAAAAGGGTCAATCGATCAAGAAGATATAATGCTTATTAATATCTATGTGCCTAACACAGGAGCACCCAAATATGTGAAGGAAAGACTGTTAGATCTAAAAGGGGAGATAGACAGGAACACACTAATTGTTGGAGACCTCAACACTGCATTATCCCTTCTGGAGAGATCATCTAGACAAAAAATAGGTAAAGAGCTAACGGATCTAAATGATACCATAAATCAAATGGACTTAACAGACATCTATACAACTTTCCATCCAAAAACCACGAGATACACTTTTTTCTCATCCCCACATGGAATCTTCTCAAAGATTGACCACGTCATAGGGCACAAAGCAAGGCTCTACAGATTCAAAGAGATAGAAACTATATCCAGCATCTTCTCTGACCATGATGGAATTAAACTTGAGTTTAATTGCAAGAGAAATCCTCAAAAATACACAAATACATGGAAACTTAATAACCTACTTCTGAATGACTACAAAACTACTGAAGAAATAAAGACTGAAATCAAAACATTCATGGAAGCCACTGACAACTAGGACACAAGTTTCCATAATCTTTGGGACACTGCTAAAGTAGTCATATGAGGAAAGTTCATAGAAATTAGGGCACATAAGAGGAAGATAGAAAGAAGGCAAATGGATCACCTAACATCATACCTCATAGAATTGGAAAAGCAACAGCAAAAAGATCAAAAAAAAAACTCCAGGAGAAAGGAAATAATAAAGATATGAGCAGAAATAAATGAAATAGAAAATAAACGAACTATACCGAAAATAAAGTAAAAGCTGGTTCTTTGAAAAGATAAACATAATTGATACGCCACTAGCAAGACATATCAAGAAGAAGAGAGAAAGAAACCAGGTGAATCAGATCTGAAATGAAGCAGGCAAAATAACAACAGATGTAGTAGAAATACAAAACATTATTAGAGGATACTATGAACATCTGTATGCCAAGAAGCAAGACAATCTGGATGAGATGGACAAATTCCTGGGAACATATAATTTACCAAGATTGAGCCAGGAGGACATAGAAAGCCTGAATAGGCCCATAATAAGCCAGAAGATTGAATCCGTAATAAATAACCTCCCAATAAAGAAAAGCCCTGGCCTTTATGGCTTAACCTCTGAATTCTATAAAACTTTTAAAGAAGAGTTAACCACCATTCTGCTCAAGTTATTTCTAAAGATCCATAAGGGTGAATCTCTCCCTAATTCATTCTATGAAGCCTCTATCACCCTTATCCTTAAAACAGATAAGGAGAGGACAAGGATGCAAAACTATAGACTGATATTCCTGATGAATATAGATTCTCAACAAGATACTAGCAAATTGTATCCAACAACTTATAAAACAGATTATACATCATGTTCACATAGGCTTTATTCCTGAAATTCAAGGTTGCTTCAACATATGCAAAACCATAAATGTAATACACCATATCAACAGGAAGAAAGATAAAAACCACATGGTCATATCAGTTGATGCAGAAAAAGCATTTGATAAGATACAACACCCCTTCATAATCAACTCTCAGTAAAATTGGCATAGAAGGGTCATTTCTCAACACAATAAAAGCTATCTATGAAAAACCCATAACAAACATCATCCTAAATGGAGAAAAGCTGAAAGCTTTTCCACTAAAAATGGGTACAAGACAAGGATGCCAACTTTCTCTACTCCTTTTCAAGGTAGTGCTGGAAGTCTTCACCAACACAATCAGAAAAGAGGAAAAAGTAAAAGGCATTCAAATAGGAAAAGAAGAGGTGAAACTCTGTCTATTTGCAGATGACATGATTGTGTACATAGAAGATCCAGTGGTATCCACGAAAAAATTTCTGGTATGCATATAGTAAATGAATACAGTGAAGTTGCAGGATGCAAAATTAATATCCAGAAATCTATAGCATTTCTATATATGAACAGACAGATTGAGATAGAATGGAAAAAAGTTATTCCATTTACCATAGCCACAAAAAGTATAAGATACTTAGGGATAAATCTAACCAAAAAAGTTAATGACCTCCACAAGGAAAACTACAAGAAAATAGAAAAGAAATTGAAAATTACACAAAAAAGTTGAAGGATATTCCATGTTACTGGATTGGAAGAATTAATATAATCAAAATGGCAATTCTACCAAAATAAATCTACATATTTAATGCAATGTCAGTCAAAGTACCAGATGCATTCTTCACAGATCTAGGAAAGACAATCATAAAATTTGTCTGGAATCATAAAAGGCCCCGTATTGCCAAAGCAATTCTGCACAAGAAGAGTGGAGTGGGCAGCATCTCACTCTGTGACCCAAAAATATACTAAAAAGCTGTGCTAATTAAAACATCATGGTACTGGCACAGAAACAGACATGTGGACCAATGGAATGGAATAGAGTCCCCAGAAATAAATTCCCAAACATACAGTCAACTGATTTTTGACAAGGGGTACCAGTCAATCCACTGGGAAAAGGAAATCCTCTTCAGCAAACGGTGTGGGAAAAACTGGATTTCCAATTGCAGAAAAGATGAATCTGAACCCCTACCTCTCTCCTCTGACAAAAATCAAGTCAAAGTGAATCAAAGATCTAAATCTATAAAAGACCTCAAACTATAAAACTGCTCCAGGAAAACACCAGGGAGACTCTGGGAGACATTGGAGTAGGGAAAGATTTCTTCAATAAGACCCCCCAAAGCACAGTTGATAATCCCCAAAATAGACAAGTGGGATTGCATCAGACTAAGAAGTTTCTGCATGGCAAAAGATGCAGTATTTAGTGTAAATTGACAGCCCTCAGAATGGGAAAATATTTTTGTAAACTATGCATCAGACAAGGGACTGATAACCAGACTTCACAAGGAACTCAAGCAGCTGTTCTGAAAAAAGATGATCAATCCTATTAATAGATGGGAGAATGAGTTGAATAAAATCCACTCTCTAAAGATGACGTACAAATAGCTAAAAGGCATATGAAAAAATGCTCAACATCCCTCATTGTAAGGGAAATACAGATCAAAACAACAATTGAGATACCACCTAACCCCCATCAGAATGACTAAGATTAATAAAACAAAAAATGATAAGTGCTGGCCATCGTATGGTGAAAAGGAAACTCTCTTACGCTGCTGGTGGGAATGTAAATTGGTCCAGCCACTGTGGAGAACAATTTGGACATTCCTCAAAAATCTACAAATAGAACTACCATATGATCTAGCAATCCCACTCCTTGGTGTCTACCCAAAGGACAGAAAAATACTTAATTGGAAAAGTGCTTTCACATCGTTGTTTATTGTGGCACTATTCACAATTGCTAAGACATGGAACCAACCCAAATGCCCACGAACAGATGAATGAATAGAAAAACTGTGGTACATATACTCTGTGGAATACTATTCAGCCATAAAAAAAACAATAAAACCCTGGCTTTTGACAGGAAGTGGATGAATATGGAAGATTTACTGCTGAGTGATTCAAGCCAGGCTATGAAGGAGAGACATCGTATGTCCCAACATAATATACACTGAGTGTCTGCACTCTATGACTGAAACTGATTGACTAAAGGATATAGAAACACAGTGTATAGATATAAATACTAGACATAATGTGTGTGAAAGAGGAGAGTCTGAGGAAGGAAGGGAAAGCATTAATGGGATACAGAAATGTGGTATTATCTGTTGAAGGTAACTTACAGTTTTGCAGTTTTATCAACTCTACTAGGAAGAAATATTCACTTGTTGAAATATCCATTTTGTAAGCCAAATAATGTGATTGAATGTATAAAAGAAAATGAAATAAAAACACACCTTTGCACCAAAACAATTTTGAACTTTAACTATTTCTCCACAAACTTTTGAAAGTCCCTAGTTAGTTTAAATTTTACAAAATTTTCTTAAGAATTTTCTCAAATATCTGTTTTTCTTTTCTTGTAGTGGTTATACTTGGTTTTAGCAACAGAATAAGGCTCACCTGATAGAATGAATTAGGAAGTATTCCTTTCTTTTCAATTTGCTTGATGATTATGGATAAAATTTTTATTATTTCTTACTTAAATATTTGGTATAACTCAACAGTGAAGCCATCTAAGCCTGGATTTTGTGAGTGTGTGTGTGTGTGTGTGTGTGTGTGTGTGCATGTACATGTAGGCATACGTGGATGTACATGAATTTTTTAACTATAAATTTCATTTTATTACTAGATGTGTCCTATTAAGGTTATCTATTTCCTCTTAAATAAAATTTGATAGTTTTTGTCCTTCATGAAATTGGTCCTTTTCCATCTGAAATGTCAGACATATTGGCATAAAGTTGTTAACAATATCCCTTACTTTTTTTTAACTTTTGGTAATAAAATATTTCATTGGTATTGTTTAACATCAAAAACACAGTAATGTTTCCATTGCTTAGCTTCCATCTTTAATTAAAAGCTAGTTTAAAACAACACAAAAAATCATTAATTATGTCCTCTTTTTTTTTCAAGAGACAGCAAGTCTCTCTGTGTTGTCTAGGCTGGCCTTGAATGTGACATCCTCCTTCCTCGGCTTCCTGAGTGGCTCGGATTGCAGTACCACTGGGCCTAATTCAGTTCTCTCACTTTACATACCATAATTCTCCAGAATTAAAATTCTCTGTGAATTTTAAGGGGTTTGTATACAAATAAGAATTCAATATATGTCTGTTTTAAAAGAAGCAAAAATTTTTAAAAATTACACATGCCTTTTGCCATATCTACAATTTCTGAATCTAATGGTAGAATGGTAGAAGCAATGGTAGAATATCTACATATGATAAATAATAAATCACAGTCCTATTTTAATACAATTTGTTATTCACCTTGCCTCATCAATTTAACTTATAGCTCAATTAAAACAACATTTTATCTGTAAGTAACATTATTTCTCTAGAATATCCTATAATTCAGATATTCTGGAGAATTATAGGATATATCCTATATCTTATAATTTCCATTTGGACTATGTTCCTCCTCCAAATCAGAGCACTGTTATGGTGTAACTATTAGATTGTTTTTTCTCCTCTCAATGACACTCTTTCAACTCGAAAGTATTAAAATAACGCAAATACAGATGTAGCCTATACCAACATGTTAGAAAATAAAGGATAATAAATACATATGGATCCATGCTAAATGAGGCAATACTAAGCAAAAATCACACAAAACCATGCTATAGTCATCTGTTCTGAATTACTACAAGAAGGTTCTGATGTACAGGGCTCACATAAACTAGTGTCCCCAGACACGCTAGTATTCTGTCTCCAGCATACTTAAATTGTATGTTAAAAATGCTTCCATGTTTATTTGTTTATTCAAAACAGTCTATAGTAACTTCAATTACTAATCCTTAACGTGATGATAATGTAAGAATATATTATATTTTTAAATCAAGCCATAGATTCTTTTTTTTATATTCTAATTTATTTCTACTAAAATTCATTTATTTAAAAATAAGACATTCAATGGGTAGAACAACATTGAGTTAAGGGGCTTTGATTTATAACTTTTCTTGATTGGTCGAGGATTTCAGATGTGTCATTTAATTATGTTTCAATAAAAAAAAAGGATTCTTTAAGCTATTAACCAAAGCTCTTCATTTAAAAAATCAAGTGGGCTGACCTCACTTCCATACCCCCAGGCCCCAGACTCCATTTAAAAAATCAAGTGGGCTGACCTCACTTCCAGACCCCCAAGCCCCAGACTCCACCTTCTAGACCATCCAGGACAGCCATAAGGCAATAGGCTCTCCTGCAAGCCTCTGGCCGGCAAGGGACACTGAGGGAGGGTCACCTCTGACCCCCACCTCACTTCCAGACCCCCAGGCCCCAGACTCCAACTTCTAGAGCATCCAGGACTGCGAGAAGGCAATAGGCTCTCCTGCAAGCCTCTGGCCGGCAAGGGACACTGAGGGAGGGTCACCTCTGACCCCCACCTCACTTCCAGACCCCCAGGCCCCAGACTCCACCTTCTAGACCATACAGGACTGCCAGAAGGCAATAGGCTCTCCTGCAAGCCTCTGGCCGGCAAGGGACACTGAGGGAGCGTCACCTCTGACCCCCACCTCACTTCCAGACCCCCAGGACCCAGACTCCACCTTCTAGACCATCCAGGACTGCCAGAAGGCAATAGGCTCTCCTGCAAGCCTCTGGCCGGCAAGGGACACTGAGGGAGGGTCACCTCTGACCCCCCCCTCACTTCCAGACCCCCAGGCCCCAGACTCCACCTTCTAGGTAGGTAGCCAGGATTTCCTTGAGGCGGTTTTTTGTTCTCTCTTGAAACCCCTGCATTCCCTTGTTAACACCTAGATCTCCTTCTCCCCCCAGACCATCCAGGACTGCCAGAAGGCAATAGGCTCTCCTGCAAGCCTCTGGCCGGCAAGGGACACTGAGGGAGGGTCACCTCTGACCCCCACCTCACTTCCAGACCCCCAGGCCCCAGACTCCACTTTCTAGGTAGGTAGCCAGGATTTCCTTGAGGCGGTTTTTTGTTCTCTCTTGAAACCCCTGCATTCCCTTGTTGACACCTAGCTCTCCTTCTCCCCCCAGACCATCCAGGACTGCCAGAAGGCAATAGGCTCTCCTGCAAGCCTCTGGCCGGCAAGGGACACTGAGGGACGGTCACCTCTGACCCCCACCTCACTTCCAGACCCCCAGGCCCCAGACTCCACCTTCTAGACCATCCAGGACTGCCAGAAGGCAATAGGCTCTCCTGCAAGCCTCTGGCCGGCAAGGGACACTGAGGGAGGGTCACCTCAGACCCCACCTCACTTCCAGACCCCCAGGCCCCATACTCCACCTTCTAGACCACCCAGGACTGCCAGAAGGCAATAGGCTCTCCTGCAAGCCTCTGGCCGGCAAGGGACACTGAGGGAGGGTCACCTCTGACCCCCACCTCACTTCCAGACCCCCAGGCCCCAGACTCCACCTTCTAGACCATCCAGGACTGCCAGAAGGCAATAGGCTCTCCTGCAAGCCTCTGGCCGGCAAGGGACACTGAGGGAGGGTCACCTCTGACCCCCACCTCACTTCCAGACCCCCAGGCCCCAGACTCCACCTTCTAGGTAGGTAGCCAGGATTTCCTTGAGGCGGTTTTTTGTTCTCTCTTGAAACCCCTGCATTCCCTTGTTAACACCTAGCTCTCCTTCTCCCCCCAGACCATCCGGGACTGCCAGAAGGCAATAGGCTCTCCTGCAAGCCTCTGGCCGGCAAGGGACACTGAGGGAGGGTCACCTCTGACCCCCACCTCACTTCCAGACCCCCAGGCCCCAGACTCCACCTTCTAGGTAGGTAGCCAGGATTTCCTTGAGGCGGTTTTTTGTTCTCTCTTGAAACCCCTGCATTCCCTTGTTAACACCTAGCTCTCCTTCTCCCCCCAGACCATCTGGGACGGCCAGAAGGCAATAGGCTCTCCTGCAAGCCTCTGGCCGGCAAGGGACACTGAGGGAGGGTCACCTCTGACCCCCACCTCACTTCCAGAACCCCAGGCCCCAGACTCCACCTTCTAGGTAGGTAGCCAGGATTTCCTTGAGGCGGTTTTTGGTTCTCTCTTGAAACCCCTGCATTCCCTTGTTAACACCTAGCTCTCCTTCTCCCCCCAGACCATCCGGGACTGCCAGAAGGCAATAGGCTCTCCTGCAAGCCTCTGGCCGGCAAGGGACACTGAGGGAGGGTCACCTCTGACCCCCACCTCACTTCCAGACCCCCAGGCCCCAGACTCCACCTTCTAGGTAGGTAGCCAGGATTACCTTGAGGCGGTTTTTTGTTCTCTCTTGAAACCCCTGCATTCCCTTGTTAACACCTAGCTCTCCTTCTCCCCCCAGACCATCCAGGACTGCCAGAAGGCAATAGGCTCTCCTGCAAGCCTCTGGCCGGCAAGGGACACTGAGGGAGGGTCACCTCTGACCCCCACCTCACTTCCAGACCCCCAGGCCTCAGACTCCACCTTCTAGAGCATCCAGGACTGCCAGAAGGCAATAGGCTCTCCTGCAAGCCTCTGGCCGGCAAGGGACACTGAGGGAGGGTCACCTCTGACCCCCACCTCACTTCCAGACCCCCAGGCCCCAGACTCCACCTTCTAGACCATCCAGGACTGCCAGAAGGCAATAGGCTCTCCTGCAAGCCTCTGGACGGCAAGGGACACTGAGGGAGTGTCACCTCTGACCCCCACCACACTTCAAAGACCCCCAGGCCCCAGACTCCACCTTCTAGACCATCCAGGACTTCCAGAAGGCAATAGGCTCTCCTGCAAGCCTCTGGCCGGCAAGGGACACTGAGGGAGGGTCACCTCTGACCCCCACCTTACTTCCAGACCCCCAGGCCCCAGACTCCACCTTCTAGACCATCCAGGACTGCCAGAAGGCAATAGGCTCTCCTGCAAGCCTCTGGCCGGCAAGGGACACTGAGGGAGGGTCACCTCTGACCCCCACCTCACTTCCAGACCCCCAGGCCCCAGACTCCAACTTCTAGACCATCCAGGACTGCCAGAAGGCAATAGGTTCTCCTGCAAGCCTCTGGAGGGCAAGGGACACTGAGGGAGGGTCACCTCTGACCCCCACCTCACTTCCAGACCCCCAGGCCCCAGACTCCACCTTCTAGATCATCCAGGACTGCCAGAAGGCAATAGGCTCTCCTGCAAGCCTCTGGCCGGCAAGGGACACTGAGGGAGGGTCACCTCTGACCCCCACCTCACTTCCCGACCCCCAGGCCCCAGACTCCACCTTCTAGACCATCCAGGACTGCCAGAAGGCAATAGGCTCTCCTGCAAGCCTCTGGCCGCCAAGGGACACTGAGGGAGGGTCACCTATGACCCCCACCTCACTTCCAGAACCCCAGGCCCCAGACTCCACCTTCTGGACCATCCAGGACTGCCAGAAGGCAATAGGCTCTCCTGCAAGCCTCTGGCCGGCAAGGGACACTAAGGGAGGGTCACCTCTGACCCCCACCTCACTTACAGAGCCCCAGGCCCCAGACTCCACCTTCTAGACCATCCAGGACTGCCAGAAGGCAATAGGCTCTCCTGCAAGCTTCTGGCCGGCAAGGGACACTGAGGGAGGGTCACCTCTGACCCCCCCCTCACTTCCAGACCCCCAGGCCCCAGACTCCACATTCTAGACCATCCAGGACTGCCAGAAGGCAATAGGCTCTCCTGCAAGCCTCTGGCCGGCAAGGGACACTGAGGGAGGGTCACCTCTGACCCCCACCTCACTTCCAGAACCCCAGGACCCAGACTCCAACTTCTAGACCATCCAGGACTGCCAGAAGGCAATAGGCTCTCCTGCAAGCCTCTGGCCGGCAAGGGACACTGAGGGAGGGTCACCTCTGACCCCCAGCTCACTTCCAGA
>JAKSZU010001156.1:0-16097 GCA_026018925.1 Tupaia tana
AGAATTTCTCTCTGGCTCTCAGCTCCATCTTTGGTATTGTTAATAAGCACTTCTGCTCCTTTCTCCCAGGCAGGAGAGTTGACCCATTCTCTGAGAAGTTTCCACATGGATACTGGGAACTAGATATTTCAGGGCACAGGCGAAATGAAGATTTTCTACTCATAATTCAGCCTCCAGCAAGCAAAGCTAGTTGGTAGGGAGCCCCTCTGGCCTTCTATCCCTGTCTCTGTGTCTCTGAGGTCTCTGTCTCTCTCTGCTCCAGTCTCCTCATTTTTTTTTGGTAATTTTTCCTTTTTACGATTTTTTTAAAGGTAGAATTTCTCTCTGGCTCTCAGCTCCATCTTTTGTTTTGTTAATAAGCCCTTCTGCTCCTTTCTCCCAGGCAGGAGAGTTGAGCCATTCTCTGAGAAGTTTCCACATGGATCCTGGGAACTAGATATTTCAGGGCACAGGCGAAATGAAGATTTTCTACTCATAATTCAGCCTCCAGCAAGCAAAGCTAGTGTGGTAGGGAGCCCCTCTGGCCTTCTATCCCTGTCTCTGTGTCTCTGAGCTCTCTGTCTCTCTCTGCTCCTGTCTCCTCATTTTTTTTTTGGTAATTTTTCCTTTTTACGATTTTTTTAAAGGTAGAATTTCTCTCTGGCTCTCAGCTCCATCTTTTGTTTTGTTAATAAGCCCTTCTGCTCCTTTCTCCCAGGCAGGCGAGTTGAGCCATTCTCTGAGAAGATTCCACATGGATACTGGGAACTAGATATTTCAGGGCACAGGCGAAATGAAGACTTTCTACTCATAATTCAGCCTCCATCAGCAAAGCTAGTGTGGTAGGGAGCCCCTCTGGCCTTCTATCGCTGTCTCTGTGTCTCTGAGGTCTCTGTCTCTCTCTGCTCCTGTCTTTTCATTTTTTTTTGGAAATTTTTCCTTTTTACGATTTTTTTAAAGGTAGAATTTCTCTCTGGCTCTCAGCTCCATCTTTTGTTTTGTTCATAAGCCCTTCTGCTCCTTTCTCCCAGGCAGGAGAGTTGAGCCATTCTCTGAGAAGATTCCACATGGATACTGGGAACAAGATATTTCAGGGCACAGGAGAAATGAAGATTTTCTACTCATAATTCAGCCTCCAGCAAGCAAAGCTAGTGTGGTAGGGAGCCCCTCTGGCCTTCTATCCTTATCTCTGTGTCTCTGAGGTCTCTGTCTCTCTCTGCTCCTGTCTCCTCATTTTTTTGTAATTTTTCTTTTTACGATTTTTTTAAAGGTAGAATTTCTCTCTGGCTCTCAGCTCCATCTTTTGTTTTGTTAATAAGCCCTTCTGCTCATTTCTCCCAGGCAGGAGAGTTGAGCCATTCTCTGAGAAGATTCCACATGGATACTGAGAACTAGATATTTCAGGGCACAGGCGAAATGAAGATTTTCTACTCATAATTCAGCCTCCAGCAAGCAAAGCTAGTGTGGTAGGGAGCCCCTCTGGCCTTCTATCCCTCTCTCTGTGTCTCTGAGCTCTCTGTCTCTCTCTGCTCCTGTCTCCTCATTTTTTTGGTAATTTTTCCTTTTTACGATTTTTTTAAAGGTAGAATTTCTCTCTGGCTCTCAGCTCCATCTTTTGTTTTGTTAATAAGCCCTTCTGCTCCTTTCTCCCAGGCAGGGGAGTTGAGCCATTCTCTGAGAAGATTCCACATGGATACTGGGAACAAGATATTTCAGGGCACAGGCGAAATGAAGATTTTCTACTCATAATTCAGCCTCCAGCAAGCAAAGCTAGTGTGGTAGGGAGCCCCTCTGGCCTTCTATCCCTGTCTCTGTGTCTCTGAGGTCTCTGTCTCTCTCTGCTCCTGTCTCCTCATTTTTTTTGGTAATTTTTCCTTTTTACGATATTTTTAAAGGTAGAATTTCTCTCTGGCTCTCAGCTCCATCTTTTGTTTTGTTAATAAGCCCTTCTGCTCCTTTCTCCCAGGCAGGAGAGTTGAGCCATTCTCTGAGAAGTTTCCACATGGATACTGAGAACTAGATATTTCAGGGCACAGGCGAAATGAAGATTTTCTACTCATAATTCAGCCTCCAGCCAGCAAAGCTAGTGTGGTAGGGAGCCCCTCTGGCCTTCTATCCCTGTCTCTGTGTCTCTGAGGTCTCTGTCTCTCTCTGCTCCTGTCTCCTCATTTTTTTTTGGTAATTTTTCCTTTTTACGATTTTTTTAAAGGTAGAATTTCTCTCTGGCTCTCAGCTCCATCTTTTGTTTTGTTAATAAGCCCTTCTGCTCCTTTCTCCCAGGCAGGCGAGTTGAGCCATTCTCTGAGAAGATTCCACATGGATACTGGGAACTAGATATTTCAGGGCACAGGCGAAATGAAGACTTTCTACTCATAATTCAGCCTCCATCAGCAAAGCTAGTGTGGTAGGGAGCCCCTCTGGCCTTCTATCGCTGTCTCTGTGTCTCTGAGGTCTCTGTCTCTCTCTGCTCCTGTCTCTTCATTTTTTTTGGAAATTTTTCCTTTTTACGATTTTTTTAAAGGTAGAATTTCTCTCTGGCTCTCAGCTCCATCTTTTGTTTTGTTCATAAGCCCTTCTGCTCCTTTCTCCCAGGCAGGAGAGTTGAGCCATTCTCTGAGAAGATTCCACATGGATACTGGGAACAAGATATTTCAGGGCACAGGAGAAAAGAAGATTTTCTACTCATAATTCAGCCTCCAGCAAGCAAAGCTAGTGTGGTAGGGAGCCCCTCTGGCCTTCTATCCCTATCTCTGTGTCTCTGAGGTCTCTGTCTCTCTCTGCTCCTGTCTCATCATTTTTTTGTAATTTTTCTTTTTATGATTTTTTTAAAGGTAGAATTTCTCTCTGGCTCTCAGCTCCATCTTTTGTTTTGTTAATAAGCCCTTCTGCTCATTTCTCCCAGGCAGGAGAGTTGAGCCATTCTCTGAGAAGATTCCACATGGATACTGAGAACTAGATATTTCAGGGCACAGGCGAAATGAAGATTTTCTACTCATAATTCAGCCTCCAGCAAGCAAAGCTAGTGTGGTAGGGAGCCCCTCTGGCCTTCTATCCCTCTCTCTGTGTCTCTGAGCTCTCTGTCTCTCTCTGCTCCTGTCTCCTCATTTTTTTGGTAATTTTTCCTTTTTACGATTTTTTTAAAGGTAGAATTTCTCTCTGGCTCTCAGCTCCATCTTTTGTTTTGTTAATAAGCCCTTCTGCTCCTTTCTCCCAGGCAGGGGAGTTGAGCCATTCTCTGAGAAGTTTCCACATGGATACTCGGAACTAGATATTTCAGGGCACAGGCGAAATGAAGATTTTCTACTCATAATTCAGCCTCCAGCAAGCAAAGCTAGTGTGGTAGGGAGCCCCTCTGGCCTTCTATCCCTGTCTCTGTGTCTCTGAGGTATCTGTCTCTCTCTGCTCCTGTCTCCCCATTTTTTTTGGTAATTTTTCCTTTTTACGATTTTTTGAACGGTAGAATTTCTCTCTGGCTCTCAGCTCCATCTTTTGTTTTGTTAATAAGCCCTTCTGCTCCTTTCTCCCAGGCAGGAGAGTTGAGCCATTCTCTGAGAAGTTTCCACATGGATACTGGGAACTAGATATTTCAGGGCACAGGCGAAATGAAGATTTTCTACTCATAATTCAGCCTCCAGCAAGCAAAGCTAGTGTGGTAGGGAGCACCTCTGCCCTTCTATCCCTGTCTCTGTGTCTCTGAGGTCTCTGTCTCTCTCTGCTCCTGTCTCCTCATTTTTTTTGGTAAATTTTTCTTTTTACGATTTTTTAAAGGTAGAATTTCTCTCTGGCTCTCAGCTCCATCTTTTGTTTTGTTAATAAGCCCTTCTGCTCCTTTCTCCCAGGCAGGAGAGTTGAGCCATTCTCTGAGAAGATTCCACATGGATACTGGGAACTAGACATTTCAGGGCACAGGCGAAATGAAGATTTTCTACTCATAATTCAGCCTCCAGCAAGCAAAGCTAGTGTGGTAGGGAGCACCTCTGCCCTTCTATCCCTGTCTCTGTGTCTCTGAGGTATCTGTCTCTCTCTGCTCCTGTCTCCCCATTTTTTTTGGTAATTTTTCCTTTTTACGATTTTTTGAACGGTAGAATTTTTCTCTGGCTCTCAGCTCCATCTTTTGTTTTGTTAATAAGCCCTTCTGCTCCTTTCTCCCAGGCAGGCGAGTTGAGCCATTCTCTGAGAAGTTTCCACATGGATACTGGGAACTAGATATTTCAGGGCACAGGCGAAATGAAGATTTTCTACTCATAATTCAGCCTCCATCAGCAAAGCTAGTATGGTAGGGAGCCCCTCTGGCCTTCTATCGCTGTCTCTGTGTCTCTGAGGTCTCTGTCTCTCTCTGCTCCTGTTTCTTCATTATTTTTGGTAATTTTTCCTTTTTACGATTTTTTTAAAGGTAGAATTTCTCTCTGGCTCTCAGCTCCATGTTTTGTTTTGTTCATAAGCCCTTCTGCTCCTTTCTCCCAGGCAGGAGAGTTGAGCCATTCTCTGAGAAGATTCCACATGGATACTGGGAACAAGATATTTCAGGGCACAGGAGAAATGAAGATTTTCTACTCATAATTCAGCCTCCATCAGCAAAGCTAGTGTGGTAGGGAGCCCCTCTGGCCTTCTATCCCTGTCTCTGTGTCTCTGAGCTCTCTGTCTCTCTCTGCTCCTGTCTCCTCATTTTTTTTTGGTAATTTTTCCTTTTACGATTTTTTTAAAGGTAGAATTTCTCTCTGGCTCTCAGCTCCATCTTTTGTTTTCTTAATAAGCCCTTCTGCTCCTTTCTCCCAGGCAGGAGAGTTGAGCCATTTTCTGAGAAGATTCCACATGGATACTGGGAACTAGATATTTCAGGGCACAGGCGAAATGAAGATTTTCTACTCATAAATCAGCCTCCATCAAGCAAAGCTAGTGTGGTAGGGAGCCCCTCTGGCCTTCTATCCCTGTCTCTGTGTCTCTGAGGTATCTGTCTCTCTCTGCTCCTGTCTCCCCATTTTTTTTGCTAATTTTTCCTTTTTACGATTTTTTGAACGGTAGAATTTCTCTCTGGCTCTCAGCTCCATCTTTTGTTTTGTTAATAAGCCCTTCTGCTCCTTTCTCCTAGGCAGGAGAGTTGAGCCATTCTCTGAGAAGTTTCCACATGGATACTGGGAACTAGATATTTCAGGGCACAGGCGAAATGAAGATTTTCTACTCATAATTCAGCCTCCAGCAAGCAAAGCTAGTGTGGTAGGGAGCCCCTCTGGCCTTCTTTCCCTGTCCCTGTGTCTCTGAGGTCTCTGTCTCTCTCTGCTCCTGTCTCTTCATTATTTTTTGTAATTTTTCTTTTTACGATTTTTTTAAAGGTAGAATTTCTCTCTGGCTCTCAGCTCCATCTTTTGTTTTGTGAATAAGCCCTTCTGCTCCTTTCTCCCAGGCAGGAGAGTTGAGCCATTCTCTGAGAAGTTTCCACATGGATACTGGGAACTAGATATTTCAGGGCACAGGCGAAATGAAGATTTTCTACTCATAATTCAGCCTCCAGCAAGCAAAGCTAGTGTGGTAGGGAGCACCTCTGCCCTTCTATCCCTGTCTCTGTGTCTCTGAGGTCTCTGTCTCTCTCTGCTCCTGTCTCCTCATATTTTTGGTAATTTTTCCTTTTTACGATTTTTTTAAAGGTAGAATTTCTCTCTGGCTCTCAGCTCCATCTTTTGTTTTGTTAATAAGCCCTTCTGCTCCTTTCTCCCAGGCAGGAGAGTTGAGGCATTCTCTGAGAAGATTCCACATGGATACTGGGAACTAGATATTTCAGGGCACAGGCGAAATGAAGATTTTCTACTCATAATTCAGCCTCCAGCAAGCAAAGCTAGTGTGGTAGGGAGCCCCTCTGGCCTTCTTTCCCTGTTCCTGTGTCTCTGAGGTCTCTGTCTCTCTCTGCTCCTGTCTCTTCATTATTTTTTGTAATTTTTCTTTTTACGATTTTTTTAAAGGTAGAATTTCTCTCTGGCTCTCAGCTCCATCTTTTGTTTTGTTAATAAGCCCTTCTGCTCCTTTCTCCCAGGCAGGAGAGTTGAGCCATTCTCTGAGAAGATTCCACATGGATACTGGGAACAAGATATTTCAGGGCACAGGCGAAATGAAGATTTTCTACTCATAATTCAGCCTCCAGCAAGCAAAGCTAGTGTGGTAGGGAGCCCCTCTGGCCTTCTATCCCTGTCTCTGTGTCTCTGAGGTCTCTGTCTCTCTCTGCTCCTGTCTCCTCATTTTTTTTGGTAATTTTTCCTTTTTACGATATTTTCAAAGGTAGAATTTCTCTCTGGCTCTCAGCTCCATCTTTTGTTTTGTTAATAAGCCCTTCTGCTCCTTTCTCCCAGGCAGGAGAGTTGAGCCATTCTCTGAGAAGTTTCCACATGGATACTGAGAACTAGATATTTCAGGGCACAGGCGAAATGAAGATTTTCTACTCATAATTCAGCCTCCAGCCAGCAAAGCTAGTGTGGTAGGGAGCCCCTCTGGCCTTCTATCCCTGTCTCTGTGTCTCTGAGCCCTCTGTCTCTCTCTGCTCCTGTCTCCTCATTTTTTTTTGGTAATTTTTCCTTTTTACGATTTTTTTAAAGGTAGAATTTCTCTCTGGCTCTCAGCTCCATCTTTTGTTTTGTTAATAAGCCCTTCTGCTCCTTTCTCCCAGGCAGGCGAGTTGAGCCATTCTCTGAGAAGATTCCACATGGATACTGGGAACTAGATATTTCAGGGCACAGGCGAAATGAAGATTTTCTACTCATAATTCAGCCTCCATCAGCAAAGCTAGTGTGGTAGGGAGCCCCTCTGGCCTTCTATCGCTGTCTCTGTGTCTCTGAGGTCTCTGTCTCTCTCTGCTCCTGTCTCTTCATTTTTTTTGGAAATTTTTCCTTTTTACGATTTTTTTAAAGGTAGAATTTCTCTCTGGCTCTCAGCTCCATCTTTTGTTTTGTTCATAAGCCCTTCTGCTCCTTTCTCCCAGGCAGGAGAGTTGAGCCATTCTCTGAGAAGATTCCACATGGATACTGGGAACAAGATATTTCAGGGCACAGGAGAAATGAAGATTTTCTACTCATAATTCAGCCTCCAGAAAGCAAAGCTAGTGTGGTAGGGAGCCCCTCTGGCCTTCTATCCCTATCTCTGTGTCTCTGAGGTATCTGTCTCTCTTTGCTCCTGTCTCCTCATTTTTTTGTAATTTTTCTTTTTACGATTTTTTTAAAGGTAGAATTTCTCTCTGGCTCTCAGCTCCATCTTTTGTTTTGTTAATAAGCCCTTCTGCTCATTTCTCCCAGGCAGGAGAGTTGAGCCATTCTCTGAGAAGATTCCACATGGATACTGAGAACTAGATATTTCAGGGCACAGGCGAAATGAAGATTTTCTACTCATAATTCAGCCTCCAGCAAGCAAAGCTAGTGTGGTAGGGAGCCCCTCTGGCCTTCTATCCCTCTCTCTGTGTCTCTGAGCTCTCTGTCTCTCTCTGCTCCTGTCTCCTCATTTTTTTGGTAATTTTTCCTTTTTACGATTTTTTTAAAGGTAGAATTTCTCTCTGGCTCTCAGCTCCATCTTTTGTTTTGTTAATAAGCCCTTCTGCTCCTTTCTCCCAGGCAGGAGAGTTGAGCCATTCTCTGAGAAGTTTCCACATGGATACTCGGAACTAGATATTTCAGGGCACAGGCGAAATGAAGATTTTCTACTCATAATTCAGCCTCCAGCAAGCAAAGCTAGTTGGTAGGGAGCCCCTCTGCCCTTCTATCCCTGTCTCTGTGTCTCTGAGGTCTCTGTCTCTCTCTGCTCCTGTCTCCTCATTTTTTTTTGGTAATTTTTCCTTTTTACGATATTTTTAAAGGTAGAATTTCTCTCCGGCTCTCAGCTCCATCTTTTGTTTTGTTAATAAGCCCTTCTGCTCCTTTCTCCCAGGCAGGAGAGTTGAGCCATTCTCTGAGAAGATTCCACATGTATACTGGGAACTAGATATTTCAGGGCACAGGCGAAATGAAGATTTTCTACTCATAATTCAGCCTCCAGCAAGCAAAGCTAGTGTGGTAGGGAACCCCACTCGCCTTCTATCGCTGTCTCTGTGTCTCTGAGGTCTCTGTCTCTCTCTGATCCTGTCTCTTCATTTTTTTGGTAATTTTTCCTTTTTACGATTTTTTTAAAGGTAGAATTTCTCTCTGGCTCTCAGCTCCATCTTTTGTTTTGTTAATAAGCCCTTCTGCTCCTTTCTCCCAGGCAGGAGAGTTGAGCCATTCTCTGAGAAGATTCCACATGGATACAGGGAACTAGATATTTCAGGGCACAGGCGAAATGAAGATTTTCTACTCATAATTCAGCCTCCAGCCAGCAAAGCTAGTGTGGTAGGGAGCCCTTCTGGCCTTCTATCCCTGTCTCTGTGTCTCTGAGGTCTCTGTCTCTCTCTGCTCCTGTCTCCTCATTTTTTTGGTAATTTTTCCTTTTTACGATTTTTTTAAAGGTAGAATTTCTCTCTGGCTCTCAGCTCCGTCTTTTGTTTTCTTAATAAGCCCTTCTGCTCCTTTCTCCCAGGCAGGAGAGTTGAGCCATTCTCTGAGAAGATTCCACATGGATACTGGGAACTAGATATTTCAGGGCACAGGCGAAATGAAGATTTTCTACTCATAATTCAGCCTCCAGCAAGCAAAGCTAGTGTGGTAGGGAGCCCCTCTGGCCTTCTATCCCTGTCTCTGTGTCTCTGAGGTCTCTGTCTCTCTCTGCTCCTCTCTCCTCAATTTTTGGTAATTTTTCCTTTTTACGATTTTTTTAAAGGTAGAATTTCTCTCTGGCTCTCAGCTCCATCTTTTGTTTTGTTAATAAGCCTTTCTGCTCCTTTCTCCCAGGCAGGAGAGTTGAGCCATTCTCTGAGAAGATTCCTCATGGATACTGGGAACTAGATATTTCAGGGCACAGGCGAAATGAAGATTTTCTACTCATAATTCATCCTCCAGCAAGCAAAGCTAGTGTGGTAGGGAGCGCCTCTGGCCTTCTATCCCTGTCTCTGTGTCTCTGAGGTCTCTGTCACTCTCTGCTCCTGTCTCTTCATTTTTTTTGTAATTTTTCTTTTTACGATTTTTTTAAAGGTAGAATTTCTCTCTGGCTCTCAGCTCCATCTTTTGTTTTGTTAATAAGCCCTTCTGCTCCTTTCTCCCAGGCAGGAGAGTTGAGCCATTCTCTGAGAAGATACCACATGGATACTGGGAACTAGATATTTCAGGGCACAGGCGAAATGAAGATTTTCTACTCATAATTCAGCCTCCAGCAAGCAAAGCTAGAGTGGTAGGTAGCCCCTCTGGCCTTCTATCGCTGTCTCTGTGTCTCTGACTCTCTCTGTTCCTGTCTCTTGATTTTTTTTGGTAATTTTTCCTTTTTACGATTTTTTTAAAGGTAGAATTTCTCTCTGGCTCTCAGCTCCATCTTTTGTTTTGTTAATAAGCCCTTCTGCTCCTTTCTCCCAGGCAGGAGAGTTGAGCCATTCTCTGAGAAGATTCCACATGGATACTGGGAAGTAGATATTTCAGGGCACAGGCGAAATGAAGATTTTCTACTCATAATTCAGCCTCCAGCAAGCAAAGCTAGTGTGGTAGGGAGCCCCTCTGGCCTTCTATCCCTCTCTCTGTGTCTCTGAGCTCTCTGTCTCTCTCTGCTCCTGTCTCCTCATTTTTTTTTGGTAATTTTTCCTTTTTACGGTTTTTTTAAGGTAGAATTTCTCTCTGGCTCTCAGCTCCATCTTTGGTATTGTTAATAAGCACTTCTGCTCCTTTCTCCCAGGCAGGAGAGTTGACCCATTCTCTGAGAAGATTCCACATGGATACTGGGAACTAGATATTTCAGGGCACAGGCGAAATGAAGATTTTCTACTCATAATTCAGCCTCCAGCAAGCAAAGCTAGTTGGTAGGGAGCCCCTCTGGCCTTCTATCCCTGTCTCTGTGTCTCTGAGGTCTCTGTCTCTCTCTGCTCCTCTCTCCTCATTTTTTTTGGTAATTTTTCCTTTTTACGATTTTTTTAAAGGTAGAATTTCTCTCTGGCTCTCAGCTCCATCTTTTGTTTTCTTAATAAGCCCTTCTGCTCCTTTCTCCCAGGCAGGAGAGTTGAGCCATTCTCTGAGAAGATTCCACATGGATACTGGGAACTAGATATTTCAGGGCACAGGCGAAATGAAGATTTTCTACTCATAATTCAGCCTCCAGCAAGCAAAGCTAGTTGGTAGGGAGCCCCTCTGCCCTTCTATCCCTGTCTCTGTGTCTCTGAGGTCTCTGTCTCTCTCTGCTCCTGTCTCCTCTTTTTTTTTGGTAATTATTCCTTTTTACGATTTTTTTAAAGGTAGAATTTCTCTCTGGCTCTCAGCTCCATCTTTTGTTTTGTTAATAAGCCCTTCTGCTCCTTTCTCCCAGGCAGGAGAGTTGAGCCATTCTCTGAGAAGATTCCACATGTATACTGGGAACTAGATATTTCAGGGCACAGGCGAAATGAAGATTTTCTACTCATAATTCAGCCTCCAGCAAGCAAAGCTAGTGTGGTAGGGAGCCCCACTGGCCTTCTATCGCTGTCTCTGTGTCTCTGAGGTCTCTGTCTCTCTCTGATCCTGTCTCTTCATTTTTTTTGGTAATTTTTCCTTTTTACGATTTTTTTAAAGGTAGAATTTCTCTCTGGCTCTCAGCTCCATCTTTTGTTTTGTTAATAAGCCCTTCTGCTCCTTTCTCCCAGGCAGGAGAGTTGAGCCATTCTCTGAGAAGATTCCACATGGATACTGGGAACTAGATATTTCAGGGCACAGGCGAAATGAAGATTTTCTACTCATAATTCAGCCTCCAGCAAGCAAAGCTAGTGTGGTAGGGAGCCCCTCTGGCCTTCTATCCCTGTCTCTGTGTCTCTGAGTTCTCTGTCTCTCTCTGCTCCTCTCTCCTCATTTTTTTTGGTAATTTTTCCTTTTTACGATTTTTTTAAAGGTAGAATTTCTCTCTGGCTCTCAGCTCCATCTTTTGTTTTGTTAATAAGCCCTTCTGCTCCTTTCTCCCAGGCAGGAGAGTTGAGCCATTCTCTGAGAAGTTTCCACATGGATACTGGGAACTAGATATTTCAGGACACAGGCGAAATGAAGATTTTCTACTCATAATTCAGCCTCCAGCCAGCAAAGCTAGTGTGGTAGGGAGCACCTCTGGCCTTCTATCCCTGTATCTGTGTCTCTGAGGTCTCTGTCTCTCTCTGCTCCTGTCTCCTCATTTTTTTTGGTAATTTTTCCTTTTTAAGATTTTTTTAAAGGTAGAATTTCTCTCTGGCTCTCAGCTCCATCTTTGGTATTGTTAATAAGCACTTCTGCTCCTTTCTCCCAGGCAGGAGAGTTGACCCATTCTCTGAGAAGTTTCCACATGGATACTGGGAACTAGATATTTCAGGGCACAGGCGAAATGAAGATTTTCTACTCATAATTCAGCCTCCAGCAAGCAAAGCTAGTTGGTAGGGAGCCCCTCTGGCCTTCTATCCCTGTCTCTGTGTCTCTGAGGTCTCTGTCTCTCTCTGCTCCAGTCTCCTCATTTTTTTTTGGTAATTTTTCCTTTTTACGATTTTTTTAAAGGTAGAATTTCTCTCTGGCTCTCAGCTCCATCTTTTGTTTTGTTAATAAGCCCTTCTGCTCCTTTCTCCCAGGCAGGAGAGTTGAGCCATTCTCTGAGAAGTTTCCACATGGATACTGGGAACTAGATATTTCAGGGCACAGGCGAAATGAAGATTTTCTACTCATAATTCAGCCTCCAGCAAGCAAAGCTAGTGTGGTAGGGAGCACCTCTGGCCTTCTATCCCTGTATCTGTGTCTCTGAGGTCTCTGTCTCTCTCTGCTCCTCTCTCCTCATTTTTTTTCGTAATTTTCCCTTTTTACGATTTTTTTAATGGTAGAATTTCTCTCTGGCTCTCAGCTCCATCTTTTGTTTTGTTAATAAGCCCTTCTGCTCCTTTCTCCCAGGCAGGAGAGTTGAGCCATTCTCTGAGAAGATTCCTCATGGATACTGGGAACTAGATATTTCAGGGCACAGGCGAAATGAAGATTTTCTACTCATAATTCAGCCTCCAGCAAGCAAAGCTAGTGTGGTAGGGAGCGCCTCTGGCCTTCTATCCCTGTCTCTCTGTCTCTGAGGTCTCTGTCTCTCTCTGCTCCAGTCTCTTCATTTTTTTTGTAATTTTTCTTTTTACGATTTTTTTAAAGGTAGAATTTCTCTCTGGCTCTCAGCTCCATCTTTTGTTTTGTTAATAAGCCCTTCTGCTCCTTTCTCCCAGGCAGGAGAGTTGAGCCATTCTCTGAGAAGATACCACATGGATACTGGGAACTAGATATTTCAGGGCACAGGCGAAATGAAGATTTTCTGCTCATAATTCAGCCTCCAGCAAGCAAAGCTAGTGTGGTAGGGAGCCCCTCTGGCCTTCTATCGCTGTCTCTGTGTCTCTGACTCTCTCTGTTCCTGTCTCTTGATTTTTTTTGGTAATTTTTCCTTTTTACGATTTTTTTAAAGGTAGAATTTCTCTCTGGCTCTCAGCTCCATGTTTTGTTTTGTTAATAAGCCCTTCTGCTCCTTTCTCCCAGGAAGGAGAGTTGAGCCATTCTCTGAGAAGATTCCACATGGATACTGGGAAGTAGATATTTCAGGGCACAGGCGAAATGAAGATTTTCTACTCATAATTCAGCCTCCAGCAAGCAAAGCTAGTGTGGTAGGGAGCCCCTCTGGCCTTCTATCCCTGTCTCTGTGTCTCTGTCTCTCTCTGCTCCTGTCTCCTCATTTTTTTTGGTAATTTCTCCTTTTTACGATTTTTTTAAGGTAGAATTTCTCTCTGGCTCTCAGCTCCATCTTTGGTATTGTTAATAAGCACTTCTGCTCCTTTCTCCCAGGCAGGAGAGTTGACCCATTCTCTGAGAAGATTCCACATGGATACTGGGAACTAGATATTTCAGGGCACAGGCGAAATGAAGATTTTCTACTCATAATTCAGCCTCCAGCAAGCAAAGCTAGTTGGTAGGGAGCCCCTCTGGCCTTCTATCCCTGTCTCTGTGTCTCTGAGGTCTCTGTCTCTCTCTGCTCCTCTCTCCTCATTTTTTTTTGGTAATTTTTCCTTTTTACGATTTTTTTAAAGGTAGAATTTCTCTCTGGCTCTCAGCTCCATCTTTTGTTTTGTTAATAATCCCTTCTGCTCCTTTCTCCCAGGCAGGAGAGTTGAGCCATTCTCTGAGAAGATTCCACATGGATACTGGGAAGTAGATATTTCAGGGCACAGGCGAAATGAAGATTTTCTACTCATAATTCAGCCTCAAGCAAGCAAAGCTAGTGTGCTAGGGAGCCCCTCTGGCCTTCTATCCCTGTCTCTGTGTCTCTGAGTTCTCTGTCTCTCTCTGCTCCTGTCTCCTCATTTTTTTTTGGTAATTTTTCCTTTTTAAGATTTTTTTAAGGTAGAATTTCTCTCTGGCTCTCAGCTCCATCTTTGATATTGTTAATAAGCACTTCTGCTCCTTTCTCCCAGGCAGGAGAGTTGACCCATTCTCTGAGAAGATTCCACATGGATACTGGGAACTAGATATTTCAGGGCACAGGCGAAATGAAGATTTTCTACTCATAATTCAGCCTCCAGCAAGCAAAGCTAGTTGGTAGGGAGCCCCTCTGGCCTTCTATCCCTGTCTCTGTGTCTCTGAGGTCTCTGTCTCTCTCTGCTCCTCTCTCCTCATTTTTTTTTGGTAATTTTTCCTTTTTACGATTTTTTTAAAGGTAGAATTTCTCTCTGGCTCTCAGCTCCATCTTTTGTTTTGTTAATAAGCCCTTCTTCTCCTTTCTCCCAGGTAGGAGAGTTGAGCCATTCTCTGAGAAGGTTCCACATGGATACTGGGAACTAGATATTTCAGGGCACAGGCGAAATGAAGATTTTCTACTCATAATTCAGCCTCCAGCAAGCAAAGCTAGTGTGGTAGGGAGCCCCTCTGGCCTTCTATCGCTGTCTCTGTGTCTCAGAGGTCTCTGTCTCTCTCTGATACTGTCTCTTCATTTTTTTTGGTAATTTTTCCTTTTTACGATTTTTTTAAAGGTAGAATTTCTCTCTGGCTCTCAGCTCCATCTTTTGTTTTGTTAATAAGCCCTTCTGCTCCTTTCTCCCAGGCAGGAGAGTTGAGCCATTCTCTGAGAAGATTCCACATGGATACTGGGAACTAGATATTTCAGGGCACAGGCGAAATGAAGATTTTCTACTCATAATTCAGCCTCCAGCAAGCAAAGCTAGTGTGGCAGGGAGCCCCTCTGGCCTTCTATCCCTGTCTCTGTGTCTCTGAGGTCTCTGTCTCTCTCTGCGCCTGTCTCCTCATTTTTTCTGGTAATTTTTCCTTTTTACGATTTTTTTATATGTAGAATTTCTCTCTGGCTCTCAGCTCCATCTTTTGTTTTGTTAATAAGCCCTTCTGCTCCTTTCTCCCAGGCAGGAGAGTTGAGCCATTCTCTGAGAAGTTTCCACATGGATACTGGGAACTAGATATTTCAGGGCACAGGCGAAATGAAGATTTTCTACTCATAATTCAGCCTCCAGCAAGCAAAGCTAGTGTGGTAGGGAGCCCCTCTGGCCTTCTATCCCTGTCTCTGTGTCTCTGAGGTCTCTGTCTCTCTCTGCTCCTCTCCTCAATTTTTTTGGTAATTTTTCCTTTTTACGATTTTTTTAAAGGTAGAATTTCTCTCTGGCTCTCAGCTCCATCTTTTGTTTTGTTAATAAGCCCTTCTGCTCCTTTCTCCCAGGCAGGAGAGTTGAGCCATTCTCTGAGAAGATTCCACATTGATACTGGGAACTAGATATTTCAGGGCACAGGCGAAATGAAGATTTTCTACTCATAATTCAGCCTCCAGCAAGCAAAGCTAGTGTGGTAGGGAGCCCCTCTGGCCTTCTATCCCTGTCTCTGTGTCTCTGAGGTCTCTGTCTCTCTCTGCTCCTGTCTCCTCAATTTTTTTGGTAATTTTTCATTTTTACGATTTTTTAAAGGTAGAATTTCTCTCTTGCTCTCAGCTCCATCTTTTGTTTTGTTAATAAGCCCTTCTGCTCCTTTCTCCAAGGCAGGAGAGTTGAGCCATTCTCTGAGAAGATTCCACATGGATACTGGGAACTAGATATTTCAGGGCACAGGCGAAATGAAGATTTTCTACTCTTAATTCAGCCTCCAGCAAGCAAAGCTAGTGTGGTAGGGAGCCCCTCTGGCCTTCTATCCCTGTCTCTGTGTCTCTGAGGTCTCTTTCTCTCTCTGCTCCTGTCTCCTCAATTTTTTTGGTAATTTTTCATTTTTACGATTTTTTAAAGGTAGAATTTCTCTCTGGCTCTCAGCTCCATCTTTTGTTTTGTTAATAAGCCCTTCTGCTCCTTTCTCCAAGGCAGGAGATTTGAGCCATTCTCTGAGAAGATTCCACATGGATACTGGGAACTAGATATTTCAGGGCACAGGCGAAATGAAGATTTTCTACTCATAATTCAGCCTCCAGCAAGCAAAGCTAGTGTGGTAGCGAGCCCCTCTGGCCTTCTTTCCCTGTCTCTGTGTCTCTGAGGTCTCTGTCTCTCTCTGCTCCTGTCTCTTCATTTTTTTTGTAATTTTTTCTTTTTACGATTTTTTTAAAGGTAGAATTTCTCTCTGGCTCTCAGCTCCATCTTTTGTTTTCTTAATAAGCCCTTCTGCTCCTTTCTCCCAGGCAGGAGAGTTGAGCCATTCTCTGAGAAGATACCACATGGATACTGGGAACAAGATATTTCAGGGCACAGGCGAAATGAAGATTTTCTACTCATAATTCAGCCTCCAGCAAGCAAAGCTAGTGTGGTAGGGAGCCCCTCTGGCCTACTATCGCTGTCTCTGTGTCTCTGAGGCCTCTGTCTCTCTCTGCTCCTGTCTCTTCATTTTTTTGGTAATTTTTCCTTTTTACGATTTTTTAAAGGTAGAATTTCTCTCTGGCTCTCAGCTCCATCTTTTGTTTTGTTAATAAGCCCTTCTGCTCCTTTCTCCCAGGCAGGAGAGGTTGAGCCATTCTCTGAGAAGATTCCACATGGATACTGGGAACTAGATATTTCAGGGCCCAGGCGAAATGAAGATTTTCTACTCATAATTCAGCCTCAAGCCAGCAAAGATAGTGTG
>JAKSZU010001157.1:0-16063 GCA_026018925.1 Tupaia tana
AGAAAGATGAATCTGAACCCCTACCTCTCTCCTTTGACAAGAATCAAGTCAAGGTGGATCAAGGATCTAAATCTAAGACCTCAAACTATAAAGCTGCTCCTGGAGAATGCTGGGGAAACTCTGGGAGACATTGGTGTAGGGAAAGACTTCCTAAAGAAGACACTCAAAGCAGAGTCCATCGTCCACAAAATAGACAAGTGGGATTACATCAGACTAAGAAGTTTCTGCATGGCCAAAGACACAGTAGTTAGTGTGAATCGACAGCCCTCAGAATGGGAAAATATTTTTGTAAATGTTGCATCAGATAAGGGACTGATAACCAGAATACATAAGGAACTAAAAAAGGTGTTTGGAAAAAAGATGATCAACCCTATTAAAAGATGGGAGAAGGAGATGAAGAAAACACTCTCTAAAGATGACATACGAATGGCCAAAAGGCATATGAAAAAATGTTCAACCTCCCTCATCGTAAGGGAAATGCAGATAAAAACAACAATGAGGTACCACCTAACCCCAGTCAGATTGTCTAATATTAAAAAAACAAAAAATGATAAGTGTTGGCGGGGGTGTGGTGAAAGGGGAACTCTTTTACACTGCTGGTAGGAATGTAGATTGGTCCAACCACTGTGGAGAATAATTTGGAGATTCCTCAAAAATCTACAGATAGATCTGCCATATGATCCAGAGATCCCACTCCTCGGTATCTACCCAAAGGACAGAAGAATTCTTCATTGGAAAAGTGCTTGCACATCGATGTTTATTGCGGCACTATTCACAATTGCTAAGTCTTGGAACCAACCCAGATGTCCCCGTATGGAGGAATGGATTGAAAAACTGTGGCTCATATACTCTATGGAATACTACTCAGCCATAAAAACCAACAGAGCCCTGGCTTTTGACAGAAAGTGGAAGAATATGGAAGATGTACTGCTGAGTGAGGCAAGCCAGATTATGAAGGAGAGACATTGTATGTCCCCACTTAACATATACCGTTTGTCTGCTTTCTATGTCTGAAACTGATTGACTAACAGTTGAACAAACACAAGAGATGGGTGTGAATGTCAGATGAGGTGTATGTGGAGGAGTGGGGCCCAACGAAAGACATTTAGAGAAGGGATACAGAGGTAGAGCATTGACGGGATGGGGAGGTGTGGTGTTATCTGCTGAAGATATTTCGATCAACGGGTCTGGGGAGAAATGTTCACATATCAAAATGGTCTCATTGTAAGACAAACAATATGATTGAAAGTATATACAAAAAAAATAAATAAATAATAAAATAAAATAAAATAAAATAAAAAAAAAAAATTCTAGTTTGAATTTAAACTAGAATTTAAAAACAAATAACAAATAACACAGTTTTCTCACTTGGAATGTAGGTTATCTCCAAAAGTTTATATATTAAGGAAACAGAAACAATAAATATATAGATATAAATATGCACAATTGGTTCATATGATTGAGTATAGTCTCTGAGAAGTCCCAAGATCTGCAGTCAGCAAGCTGGAGACAAAAAAGAGCAGGTGGTGTCATTTCAGTCCCTATCAGAAGACCTGAACAACTGAAAACCCATAGTAGCAAATTCTAGTCTAAAAGATGTCAGCCTTAAGACCCAATAAAAAGCTGATTTTTTTAGATTCCAAAGATAGGAAAAGACTGGTGTCCTAACTCAAGTAGTCAGACAAGAACTCCCACTTAGACCTTTTGTTCTAGTCAAGTCTCGATTGATTGGCTGAAGCCCAATACATTAGGAAAGGCTTTGCTTGGTCTGCTTTTTGAAATGTTATTCTCATTCAGGAACATTTTTTCAGATAACTCGGAATTCTGTGTGACCAAATAGCAAAGCATCCTTTGGCCCAGTCGAAGTGACAAAAAATTAACCATCACAAATTCATACCTTGTCAACTGGGCATCCACACACATTTCCTTAAACCATATTTAATCTCCAAATAAAGACAATACTAAGAGCATCCTTCCATCTAGCATGATACAACTATCTTATGTACAACTAAACATGAATAATCCCTTTGCCAAGAAAGTGATATAAATCCCTTGAGTGAAATTAACTCTGCTCCTTGATATCCCATAACTTAAATATTATTAAGTAAAATTAACAAAGCTTAATGCTATGATTAAAAAATACATTTTATGGGGACCAGCAGGTGGCATGGTGGTTAAGGCATTGGACATTCCCACATGGCTGACCATGGTTCGAGTCCCGGACCTGGTGGCTTTCTTTCTCACTTTCCCTCTTTCTCTCTGTGTCTCTCTCTGGTCAAATTAAAAAATGAATGAATAAATAAGAAATTAAAAAAATACATTTTATGTTACATATTAAGAGAGTAAGATAGAGAAGAAAAAGATATGTACTAGTCATGAGCACACATCAGTACATACATGCAAACATATTCATAACAAAATAAGAAGGAAATACTCATGATAATTACAGTTCTCATTTATGTAACTGGTCCCATGATCATGGCCGGTGATTGTAACTACCATCTTCCACTACCTATGCTGTGTACCTTTTGCCTTCCAAAAGTATCTCTTCTGGCTTTGGTTCTTTAATTTGTATGTTGACCCAAAACTTTATTCCTGAAGGTTCTGGGCCTTTAGTAGTCCTAACTGGATTGGATTGTTCTAGTTTTTCATTTACTTTAATCAAGGGGCATGGTAATATTGAGACACCGTAAGTGATATCCTGTATCCCACACAAAGCATTTCCTGGAGCTCCATTGTAGAACAATAGTCCAATTTCCTCTTGGTAGTCAGGATCAATCACTCCAGCAAACTCTGTAATTCCCTTCTTGGCTGGTTGATTCAGAGGCATGAGGAACCCAAAGTGGTCAGGTGGCAATCTTAACTTCTAGTTTAATGAAATTATTGTGTTTCCTGGTAGATGTATTCTGCCAGTTGGAGATAAAATATTTAGGCCAGCAGAACATAAGGTTGCAGAAATAGAAAGCAAAGATTTTACTAGTGAAGTCATTAAGGGTAATAATGTGTGGTGCCACTTGTATTTCTACTCCTTTATTCCAGGACCTATAAATCTTGGCTATAGGAGAAACAGCGTCAAATATTACATATTGACTCACAGCATACACAGCCTTCTGGAGAACATTGCTACAACCCTGAAAGGTATCACCTTCTAACTGGTACTATAACTGAGTCTTCAAAAGGCCATTCTACTACTTGATCAAACCAGAGCTGTGGGGAGCATAATGTGTCCAGTTAATTCCATGAGCATGTGCCCATTTCCACACTTCATTTGTTGTGAAGTAATTTTCTTGACTAGAAGCAGTGCTGGGGGGAAATATCATGATGGTGGATAAGGTATTCTGTAAGTGCAGGAAGATAGTTTGGTCCACAGCACTATGTGTAGAAAAAGGAAATCTATATCCAGAATTTCTGTTTTAGTAAGAACAAAACACTGCTCCTTCTATGATAGAAGTGAACCAATGGAAATGCCTACCTCCTGGAAACTGACTGATCACCCTGGGGAATGGTGCCATATTTGGGACTCAGTATTAGTCACCGCTGTTGGCCAACTGGGAACTCATCAATGGGGATAGTCACATCAGCCTTGATGAATGGAAATCCAAGTTTCTTAGCAAAATAATAACATCCATTCTGGCCACCATGGCTACTTTTTCATGAGCCCATTGATGATGACAGGAGTGGTTGTAGAAAGAGGCTGGCTGGTATCCACAGAATACGTCATCCTATCAACTTGACTATTAAAATCTTCCCCTGCTGAAGTCACCTTTGGTGAAGATTCACATGGGACACAAATATATTCACATCTTTCGCCCATTCGGAGAAGTCCATCCACAAACCTTTTCTCAAAATTTCTTTGCTATAATTTTTCCAATCATGACCCTTCCAAGTCCCTGACCAACCAGTCAAACCATTGGGATATAGCTGGCCATTTTTCTTTTCAAACAAAATGTACAAACAGGTATACTGCCTAAAGTTTAGTCCACTGGGAAAATTTCCCTTCACGCTTGTCCTTCAGAGGTGTCCTAGAAAAAGAATAGATAGAGTACTGCAACTACTCACCTGCTGGTGGCACCTGTGTATTGTGCAGAACCATCTGTGAATTAAGCCTGTGTTTTTTCTTCCTCTGTCTCATGATTGTAAGGAGCTATTTATATGGCCATAGGTACAGACAGGGAAAGATAAGACAGTGCAACAAGAGTAAAAACTATGGAAACTTGGGCCACTTCTTCATGAAACTTATTTGTGTTTTTCAGGCCTGCTCAGGCTTAATCACAATATATTATGTCTATTTATTGACGGAGTGTTACTGTGGATTCCCAAACTTATGGGTTTGTGGGTCAGAGAAAACTGTTTAAGATGATTAACTCAGGGGACCAGCAGTTAGCATAATGGCTATGTCGCTGGACTCCCAAGTAGTCAACCACGGTTTGAGTCTCGGACCCGGTAGCTTAAACTCACACCAGGCACGTGTGCGTGTGTGCCCAAGATCCCGAGAGGAGAATGGAGGAGAAGGGATTGTGGTGTGGCCATCCCCCCTGGGGGGTGATTTCTCGCTTTCTATCTCTCTCTCTCTCTCTGTCTGTCTGGCGAGCGCACGTGCCCTATAGCAAAAAAATCTCTCAAAAAAAAAAAAAAAAAACGATTAACTCAGGACACCAGGTAAATTGGTGGCCTGTGGTTAAACGTTCAGTCTCTACTATGGCCCAGGAACAGACCAACAGTTGCTATTCAAAAGGAGAGTAATTATCTGTAAGCATGTCAGGGCTTTTCTCCAAAATTTTAAATACTTGAGTTGCAAATCACCTGTAGGGAAAGGATTCTAATAGCATACTTATGTGCCACTGACACTTCCTTCAAGCACCCTTGGATCTGTTGAATCATATGGCCCAAATGGCAAAGAAGTTTGCACAGCAGCCTGAACTTGTAAAACCCTCTCCTTTCTGGACAAACTCAAGACCAGCATATTATCCAGTCACTCAGAAAATGGGCCAAAATAAAAAACTCAAACAAGGGATATGTCGCCTTTAAGACTTGAAGAGGTCCGTCAAATGTTGCATCTGTTTTTATTTATTTATTTTATTTTTATTTTTTTACAGGAGGACCAGATAACTTATTCTTTGTAATAAAGGGTATATATCCATATACCTCATGAGACTAGGCCCTTAGAAACTTCACTGAAGTAGAAGACCCCTGAACTTCTGTCAGATTTATTTTCTACCCTCTGCCACACAAATGTCTTACCAATAAACCAAGAGTAGTTGCTATTTCTTGCCTACTAGATCCAATAGTCATAACATCATCATGTAGTGGATCAATGTGATGATATCTTGTGGAAAAGAAGGCAATCAAGATGGCTGGAAACTAAATTGTAGCATAGATTTAGGTAGCTAATAGATTGTTGAGATAGAATGTTGAACGTTGTATTGCTTACTTTGCCACCTGAAAGAAAACTGCTTATGCTAACCATTATTAACTGGGATCACTATTTGGCAAGACTTATAATGATCCACTATCATTTTCCAAGACCCATTTTTCTTCTGCAGAGGAAAAATAGGCAAATCAAATAGGAATAGGGTGGGGATCACCATCTTTGTATCACTCAAGTTCTTCATGTTGGCACTAATACTCACAATTTATACAGGGCTTGGTTCACTATTTTCCTAGATAAAGGTAATTCTAGTGGTGTCCATTCACCATTAGTCACTATAGTAAGCCTTACATCACAGGTCGGAAAACCACTGTGGAGATTCTGAGTATTTCTTTTTTTAACATGCATCTGCCGAACCGGGAAAATTATTATAGAATGAGTTTAGTGACTCATTGTGCCCTACTGTGAGATGAACCTGAGATAATACTCCGTGAATCACTTAACTTCTATAAGCACCTACTGTCTTCATGGATCACCATGGCATGTTAGGTGTCCAGAAATAACTTTCAGTTCTGATTGAGGGTTCAGTAATCCCCCAAAGATTAGATTATTCCCTTTTTACAGTTACCCTGATAAAAAGCCATATATCATAGATACCTTTTGGGAAAACTAAAAGAGAGTATACATTTTTGTTATGGGATGGTGCCTTTTCTTAAGGGGATATAGTCTCCCCTTTATTCAGGAGATTCTAGATTTATAAACTGACCAAAGTCTGCAAATTGATTAAGGGCCCATGATTCTCTATTATGTTTTGTTTTGTTTTTAATTTTGTTTTTATATTCATCAATGTCAGCCTTGCCGCTGCAGGAGATAAGGGTCTCCTTTGGTATGCATAAGAAACTTTCATATTATGCTACAGCTGAAAATTTAAATCCTTATACTTGTCTTTCCATACTTTGCCTAATGCCATTAGAGGCAACCAGCCTATCTCATTATATTTGTTAGATAAAAATGCTCAATATCATATAAACAGTTATCCAGCTCATTCTTATAAGTGATTGTTTAGGAGTATCCAATGTGATATTTTGCATATCTCCATTACTAGAGCTATCAGTGTTCTTTTTACTACTAAAAATACAGGCATTAGTGTCTTTCATCTGATTAGAGATAGTTCCAAAAACCTCAGAACCAATGCAGAAAAAAGTAACAATTAAAATTATTTTTCTCTATAAACAATGATACCAAAATCTGTGTTAGTCAAAGTTTCCAGAGAAACAGAATAATAGCATATCTATCTGTACCTATCTATCTACCTACCTGTCAAGAGAATGTATATTCTATAATCTATCTACCTATTTATCTATCATCTATTTATTTATTTATAAACAGATAGATATAGATAGGTATATATATAGAGAGAGATATATATGTGTACACACACACACACACACACACACACATATATATATATATATATATATATATATATATATATATATATAAATTACAGATAGATATAAATTTCTTTGACATTTCTTTGATTCTGCTACTCTGGAGAACCATGAATAATACAGATTCTGGCACCAGAGATAGAGAAATGTGTTATATAGTATTATTTTACACTGTTTTAGAGACTAGGAAGTCTTAATATCTGTAGTCAGCAAGCTGAAGCTGGAGGGCTGATGGTGTAGTTTCAGTATAAGTTTACAGGGCAGAGCACAAGGAGACCAATAATGTACATTCTTTTCTTAATAAGTATGTTCAATAACATGTTTGTTGATGTGCTTGATTGAGACAATATATAGTGTACTCTGGATGGAAAATCTCATTTTGTATTCTGTAATGATGTACAGTGAATGAATGCAAATAAATAAATTGAAATAAAAAATAAATATGTTCAAGATCCAAGAAGAGACAATTTTTCAGTTTGAGTCTGATGGTTGGAAAAGATCATTCTTTTAGCTTAAAATACTCAGGCAGGAAGGGTTATCTCTGTTCAACTTATGTGTTCTATTCAACTGATTCCATGAATCCCATCTGCCTTATAAAGGGCAATCTGTTTTACTAGGTTTACCAGTTTGAATGATAATACCACCCTAAAATATGCTCATAGACCCACCCACAACATTTTACTAAATATCTGGAAATTCACATTCCAATCAAATTGACACACAAATTAACCATCATAATATTTATTCTACAGTGATTTTCCAAGTTCCAAAGTAGGATTAACCATACAGTTGTTATCAGAGAAAAATTCCTTGATAATGCACATACTGTTGCCTTTCTACATTTTCATGTCTCACTAGAATAGCTGAAATTAAGAAGAATTTAATATCAAATATGTGAGAATATAGGACAGGCAAAGATTTCATATACTGCCAGTCAGACTGATACATGATGCAATCACATTTTAAAAAATTGGCAGATTTTAACTTTATTATTTCACCAAGAGAAATGTTAACATATGTGCACAAAAAGATATGCGCATGAATGTTCACAGAAACTTAATTCATAATTCTGAAAAACAAGAAGCAGCCAAAATGTCCATCAACAAAAGAGTGAATAATCAAATTGCTCTATATTTATACAAATATTGAGGTACTTTTAAAGAGTTTTTTGCCTTAGGGCACATGACTTTCTGGAGAGAAGGGGGGAGAGAGAGAGAGAGAGATAAAGACTGTGAGAGAGAAAGTGTGAAATCACTGCCCAGGGGAGATGGCCACGCTGCAAAACTTTCTCTTCCTTTATTCTCATGGGATCTTGGGCATGCATGCACGTGCACCCAGCATGATTTTCAAGCCACCAGGTCCAGGACTTGAACTGTCATAGGCCATGAGGGAATCTAGTAATGTAACTTCTCTGCCATCTACTGGTTCCCAAATACTGAGTAATTTTTAAAAATGGAGTTGGACTGAAGAACAGTGGTAAAACATAACTCTGTGAGGCTGAGTCACCTGGAAGGTTTCAAAGTTCACGTCCAAGGACCTCCCTGAGTATTCTGGGTACACTCATGGCCATCATCCAAGACTGGCTGGAACTGTGGGTGGATTGTATCATCAGGACCTAATTGGGGGTGCTGTTTCCTCTTTGTCTTTCATTCTTGGAAGAAAGAAAAAATAATTAAAAAAACTACTAATATACACAAGAAAATTAATTACCTACAAAACATTAAACTGAACAAAAGGAGAAACACAAGAGAATTTACTGTGTAATTTTATTAAAATTAAATTTTAGACCCCCCCAAAACTTATTTATATTAATATAAAGCAGATAAGCATTATTTTTTTTAATAGGTGGTTGAACGATTGGGAGTGGATAGCAAAGGGATATACAAAAAATTTCCAGAGTAATGTGAATAATATATACTTTCATTAAGACAGTGATTACATTTTTCCAAACAATGAACTGTACACTTAAAAAGTGATGTATTGGGACCAGCAGTTGGCATAATGGCTATATCGCTGGACTTCCATGTAGTCAACCATGGTTCAAGGCCTGGACCCGGTGGCTTAGACTCATGCCATGTGCATGTGTGTGTGTGCCCAAGATCCCAAGAGAAGAATGGAAAAGGGATTGTTGTTTGGCCATCCCCCTGGGGGGTGATTTCTCGTTTTCTGTCTCTCTGTCTCTCTCTTGTCTTTCTGGCAAGCGCAGGCGCCCTGTAAGAAAAACTTCACAAAAAAAAAAATAGTGATGTATTTTGTTGTATGCAGTTTACCTTAATAAACTGGAAAAAGATAGAATAATTATAAAATATATAAGTATAACTTCTTTCATTTGCAACATTGAAAACTAGGCATGTTGAATATACTTATCAATGAAATCAATGTAAAATACATTGGATATATATTTAAAAACAAATGAGTCGATGAGTTATTACGGTCTGTACAGGTATGAAATAGCAATGGAATATAACAGAATATTTGAATCATTCTTTGCTTTCTTGACTTTCGATTTCATTTGAAAATAGGTATATTATGCATGACCTCACTCCCCCCCTTTAAAAAAGTTCATGTTAAAGGCTAGCATCTATTAAACTTTATGAAGATCAGGGAAGCTGTGAGACTTTCCTGTTTTTGTATAGGGGTGATATAAAAATTGGTATCACCTGAGAATTCAGACCTTTACCCCAGACCTATATCAGGCATCCACTAAGATTGGTCCCAAATGATTCCCACATACTAGTATTCATGGCCTTGTGTAGCTTACTTCCTACCAATAAAGCATAGCAATTTTGAGGAGATGTCACATCCAAGATTAGACTAAATGACTGCTGAGTTACATCTTGCTAGAAGACTCGCTCAGTTGGTACCTCTTATGAAGCAAACTGTCATGTTGAAGAGACATATTTGGGAAGATGTGTGCATGGAAACTTCCAACTACCATCCAGAGAGGAACTGAAACTTATTTTTACAACCCGGGAGGAACTGAGTCTCACAGTCTATGTAAGTGGCTTTGAAAGAGGATCTTTCCTCAGACAAGTTTTCTAGTAAGGCTGGAGACTCTGTTGGCACCTTGAGTTCAGACTACAGCAGAAGACCCAGACATACTGTGCCTGTATACCTTACCCACCTGAATTATAAGCTAATAAATGTGTGATTTTTTTAACCTATCAAGTTTGGAGATAACTTGCTATGTAGCAAGGCAAGGACACAATCTGAATTCACATTATTCTGTCTGATAGAACTTAAATAGATATATTAATCCTAATGAGTCTAAATTTGCCCTCATGAAACTAACAGAAACACAAGCAAAATTCCTCTAAAAGAGCACAACTTCAACAGGGCTCCAAAAGAACTATGAAAGAAAGTATGTTACATGAGATCACAGATAAAATTTAAATTCTAAAAAGAATAAGTCTTATAAATGAGAGTAGTCTAACACAACAGAATCAGACCTACTATGATTACACAGAAGATAGTGAGTGCATGTGTATTATAGCAAAAATCTCTCAAAAATATTTTTTCTCCCATTCTGTAGATTGTGTTCTTACCCTTTTGATAGTGTTCTCTAATGCACAAAAGTATTAGACTTGGTAAAGTCTTATTTAACTATTTTAATTTTTGCTTTTGGTGTCAAACCTACTAATCCATTGCCAAATCCAATGTTGTGAAAAATTTCACTGATGTTATCTTCTAAGAGCTTTATAGTTTTCATTTTTGTGTTTAGGTCTTTAATCAATTTTGATTTCAGTTTTTTTTTAGGTGTAAGGTAAGGATTCACCTTCACTCTTTGCAAGTGGGTGTCCAGTTCTCCTAGCACCCTTGAAAAAACTTTCTTTTTCATTTAATGGTCTTCAACACCCTTGTTAAAATTCAATATATATTATATGTATATAATATACACAATGCATTATTTCTAGGCTTTCTATTTTGCTCTTTGGTTTATCTACCTGTTCTTATAACAGTTCTACAATATCTTAATTAATGTAGCTTTGTAATATGTTTTAAAATTAGGAAATGTGATTTTTCAAACTTCTTTTTTTCTCTTTTTAAGATTTTGAAATAGGGCACGCACACACACCAGAGAGACAGAGAAAGACGGTAAGAAGAAAAATGAGAAATCATCTCCCAGTAGAATGGTCACATAATGTTAATCCCTTTTACATAATTTTTCTGGGATTTGGGGCATACACACACACACACACACACACACACACACACACACACACACACACACACATGCCAGGAGAGATTTTTAAGCCAACAGGTCTGGGACTCAAACCACTGTTGGCTATGTAGGAGTCCAGTGCCTTAACCACCATGCCATCTGCCAAACCCTGAACTTATTAGTGCTAACAGAAGTTCCTGGAATCTTCAGTGTTTTTTTTAAAGAATTATTTATTTGGGATTAGCAGATGATGTAATGATTATATCACTGGACTCCCACATAGCTGACTGTGGTTCAAGTCCCAGACAAAAGGGCTTAAAACTAACACCAGGTGCATGTCCATGCGTGCCCAAAATCCTGCGAGGAGAATGGAGGAGAAGGGATTATGGCATGGCCCTACTCCCTAGGGGGTGATTTCTCTTCTTGATTATTATTTTAATTTGGCCAGAGAGAGACTTAGAAGGAAAGTGACATATCAAGCCTCTGGTTCTGGGACTCGAATCATGGTTGGGCATGGGGAAGTCCAGCATCTTAACTACCACTCCAACAGTTGGCCCATCTTTAGCGTTTTTTACATTATAAGACCTTGTTATCTTCAAACAGAGATAATTTTACTTTTACATTTCTATTTAGAAGTCTTTTATTTCTTTTTTTCTTACCTAATTTCTCTGAGTATAACTTTCATGGCCTTGGTGAATAGAAGTAGCAAGATTGGGCATTCTTTTTTGTTCTTGAACTTAAAGAAAAAGTTTTACCCTTTTATTTTTGAGTGTGATGCTACATGTGTGTATTTTTCATATATAGCCTAGTTGGTTGATGAAATTCACTTCTATTCCTAGTATATGTAGTGCTTTTATGATGAACAGGTGTTAAATTTTATCTAATGATCTTTATAAATCAATTGAGATGATCATATTGATTTTATCCTTTATTCTTTTAATATTGTATATTATATGGATTGATTATCATATTGAATAAACCTTACAATCTGGGAATAAATCCAACTTGGTTATAGAGTACTGGACTTTAATATGCTGCTGAATTGGGTTTTGAAATATTTTGCTGAGGATATTTGCATCAATATTCATAGTAGTATTGGTCTCTAGCTTTTTTTTTTCTTTTATTATCTTTGCTGGCTTTGGTTTGAGGATAGTGCTGGCCTGAATTTGGAAGTGTTCCCTATTAAAATTTTTGAAAGAGTTTGAGAAGAACTGGTATTCATTTTTTTTGATACTTAGTAGAATTCAGCAGTGAAGTCATCTGATTTTGAACTTGTTAAGGAGTAGTTACTAACTTGTTAGCCTTACTAATTAGGGCCATTTATATTTTAAAAATTTATCTATAATTCAGTTTCTGTACATTGTATGTTTCTAGTAACTTGCATTTCATCTAGGGTAGACATATAATTGTTCATAATATTCCCCTTTAACCTTTTTATTACTATAAAATTGGTATGAATATCTCCAATTTCATATCTTATATGTCAAATTTATCATTTTGTTCATAAATTATTTTTAAAATTTTATGTAATTTTTATCTGTATTTTCTTAGAGTTTCTGGAAATTTGAGAAGAATATTTAAAAATTTTAATCAAACTTTTTTTTTTTTTTTTTGGAGAGGCTTTTGCTATAGGGTGCATGCGCTCGCCAGACAGACAGAGAGAGACAGAGAGATAGAAAGCGAGAAATCACCCCCCAGTGGGGATGGCCACGCCACAATCCCTTCTCCTCCATTCTCCTCTCAGGATCTTGGGCACACACGCACACGTGCCCGGCGTGAGTTTAAGCCACTGGGTCCGGGACTCGAACCGCAGTCGACTACGTGGGAGTCCAGAGACATAGCCATTACGCTAACTGCTGGTCCCTTAATCAAACATTTTTAAATAGATCATAGATTTCCATTTCTTCCAGGTTCATTACTGGAACTTAATTAGTTTCTTTCGGTGATGTCCTGTGTCCTTGACCTTTGCTTAGTTCTTGTGTCCTTTTCTGGCCTTTGCAAGTGTTCTTTGGTGGTGATAGACCTTTGTTATTAAATTTAGCCAGAGATCCTGGATGAGTCAGGTGATAATTAACCCAGATAGGGAGAACTTGATGTTGGATTCTCTAGTTGGGCTTGGTTGCTTTCTGTGCTCTCAGGTTGAATGATACTGCTGATTTTGTTCCATAGTCCAGTGAGACTATTGGCTGGATTTTTCAGTCAAGCAAAGGTTCTAGCTAATCTCTGATTGCCCAGGATTGAAGTTGCCTTCCCTGAATGGGTGGTACTGTTGTTTGTAATTTTTAGTTGGGCAAGCCTGCATGTTGAGTACTGAGGCTGAGTAAAGTATTTGGGGTTGCTGCTCACCCACATGAGATGAATAAAGCCTAAAGCTATGCTGTACAGATATGTGTAAACTTCACAGCCTAGGACTGGCTTAAACAGAACACCAAGGTTTGGTAGAGTTGCTGATCAGCTGCTGAAGATGGGGAGGACCATATTCTTCCTCTACAGGTAAATGCTGACCTGTACTTGCTTCCCAGCCAGAGAAAACTTTATTAAGAGAACCATGTCTTCTTCGTTTCAGCCTTTAGCTCCTGGGGCTGGAAGGGGTCAGAAGCTTCCTCTGCAGGTAAATGCTGATCCATGCTTGCATCACAGCCTAAGGGAAGTTTAAGGAGAGTACCAGAGTTATGTGGCAAAGCTGGTGACTGAAGCCTGGCAGATCTGTGAATCATACTTTCTGCAGCTCAATGATTGTTTAGTCTCTTTGATGTGGTGCCTCTGTTAGCAGGAATGTAGAGCAATAACCAACAGCCATGAACTGTGAACTCCACCCCCATTCTTTATATCTAATTGGCCACAGGTAGTCCACCCTTTCCAGTATTCTCGATGTTTCCCATGGGACAAGACAGGAGTGAACTTCCTGTGAAGAGTCCTAGAATAGTGTGAAGCTGAATATCCACCTTTAACTTTCTTTTTTCACTATAGTACCAATGAGACCATGGGAATTCTCTGTGTGTAGCCTTTTGCCATCTTGGGAGAGAAATAATGTGGCCAAAGTGAAACTGTTTCTTTTACCCTTTGAAATATGGCTTTTCTCAGTTCTGTGATCCAAGGACTCACTCCTGAGTTTCAAAATATTTATGAACACATTTTTGTCTATACATAGTTGCTAGATGAATTTCTTTGTGGGGAAGTGGAGTCAGATAATTCCTGTTCTATCATCTTTCTGATACCAATACCAAGTAATTACAGTTTTCTTTATTTTTCTTGATCAGTCTAACTAAAGGCTTGTCAATTTTGTTGATCTGTTAAAGGAACCAAATTTTTGCCTTTTTGATTCTTTCTATTTTTTCTGTTCTTTATTTTGTTTATGTGCTCTACTCTTTAGAACTACCTTCTTCTGCTAGTTTTGGAATTAGCTTTCTCTAATCTTTCCAGTTCCTTAAAATGTAAATTTAGGGTATTGGTTAGAGATCTTTCTTCCTTTTTTAATGCAATCATTATCTTTATAAGATACAGGTTTTTCTCTTAGCGTCCTTGTTACTGCAACATGTGTTTCATTCAGACATTTTCTACTTTTCTTTGTGAATTCTTCTTTACGCCAAGTCTGTTTTAAGATGAGTTGCTTAGTATATACCTAATTCTGAACTTTACACTTTTTCTTCTGTTATTAATTAATAATTTCATTCCATTTAATTTTTAGTTTCAGTCTATCATGAACATGTAAGAATAAAATTAAACTGTGCCTATCCTGTTTTGTAAAGATAAAGCTTAGCCTTTGCCTTTTTCGCTTCTGTACTGAAGCTGATGCCGCCCTCATGATAAACTACTGAAGTTGTGGAAGCCCAAGGCAATTTGCTAGCTCCCTGTAGAAAGCCCCTTATCTTACTTCCTCATTCTTTCCTCCCCTCACCCTATGGACTTGTGTCTATATAACCTGAATGCCCCTTTGTTCAGGGCTTCACTCACTGTAGTGTCTTGTACGACCGAGAGTGGAGTCCCAGCACACTAGAAATAAAGCCTCTTGTACTCTACATCAAGAACCGACTTTTGTGGTTGATTGGGGTCACCGTAGTACTCCCTGGACAAGGAGGACCGGCCGGTTATCGGCTATAACCTTTCAAACAGAAAAGGCATTTTGTATTATTTCAGTCTTTTACATTTTTAAGGCTTTTCTGGTGGCCTAATATATTACCTTTCTTGGAGAATATACCATGAGTATTTGGAAAACATATGTTTGCTGCTGCTGCTGTAGATTCAAGTGCTCTCTGTATTTTTGTTAAGTTCAATTATTTTACAGAGTTGTTCATGATCTATATTTTCTTTGATCTTCTGTCTTGTTCTATCTCTTATCAAAAATAGGGTATTGAATTTCCCAACTAATATTGTAAAAGTGTCTCTTTTCCTTTAAATTCTGTAAAATATTGCTTCCTACATTTTAAACCTCTTATGTTTGGTGCATTATTATATTTTCCTGATAAATCGACATTTTTACCAATATATAATGTATTAATTCTCTCATTGTTTAGCAGTTTTGCTGAAATTAGAATTCTTGGATGACAGACCTTTAATTTTATATTGTTTATGTTTTCAGCTATATACATGTTTTGATTATTTCCCTGCCTTTTACCTGCTATTTCTGAAAGAAGGTTCTTAATCTTACCGAGGATCCCTTTCCTTTTTATATACTGAGTCACTGATCTCTTACTGCCCCTAAGATTCTTTGTCTTTGCCTTTTTATAAATGAATTATAATGTCTCTCAGTGACTGTCTCTTTTAGTAATTCTATTAGGATTCTTTTGAGGTTGTTAGATTTGTAGATGCATATATTTCACCAAATTTGTGAAGATTTTGGCGATTATTTATTCCATTTCTTTCTCTCCATTGTCACCCTTAAAGACTTCCATAACACAACATTTTATTTTATGTTTCTACTTGGTCAACATCTCATGCTTTTTGGATCAGAATGTGTATTTAGTGATTGTTGAAGTATAACTTCAATCAATGTCACTTAAGTGAATTTCAATAGTGTTTTTCAAGTATTTTATATCCTAATTCATGTTTTTTTCCTCCTTATCCACCAATTACCAAAAAATA
>JAKSZU010001158.1:0-16039 GCA_026018925.1 Tupaia tana
TTTCTTGCTTTCTGTCTCTTTGTCTGTCTTTCTGGCAAGCACATGCACCCTATAGGAAAAACTTCTTAAAAAAAAAAAAAAAGGAAGAACTGAGATTTATAGAAGATTTATAGAGACAGTGGTACAGGGAAAGATGGCTGGCTGGTAGAGAGAACTGATCATTTGCACATTGACAGGTAGAAACAACTAGAAGAGACATCTGTCCTGTGCATCCTGTTGTATTTACTGAGTAGAACTGTGATTAGGAAAAAAAAATTATTAAATGAAGAGGTCAAGGAATTCAAAGTTTAAGGTCATACTCACAGATACTGAAGTCATCCAGGATGTTATCAAAGCTTCAAATATTGAGAGATTTAGTAAAGCCTTCAATAGGTGAAAATATGGGGCATGCCTCGGATAATGATTATGTGGCATACAGCATTTCAAAGTGGATGAAAAATATGAATCAAATGATTAATGTATTTCTAAAATGTTATTTGTTATAATTAAGCATAATTTATTAGCTGTCTTGCTACATATAGTTTAGGTATATTTTTAATTTTCGTACCAATCCCCCACAGAAATTTTCAGCTCTGCATGTATTGGCATATTACTTCTATCATTGGTCTTTTTGCAAAGAAATCTCTAAGGTTAGAGTACAGAGTAGAAAAAACTCATTTTAGTAGCAGATAATAAGAGCTCAGCTTAATCTTTCAAAAATGCTGTTGATTTTTTGTGTATTTGCCATGTGAGAGAGAATGTCAGTTTCCTTGCCAGTCTCAAATTCGTTATTACTAAGGACATTAAAGGTCCCTGGTTAAAACAAACAAAACAAAACAAAACAAAAAAGAACAACAAAACACACACACACACACACACACACACACACACAGTACACAAACAAAAGAGATGACTGTGACAATTATTCTAAAAAGAGATGATAAAAACAGGATTCTTTGATCCAACAAATTCAATCAAGAGATAAACGAATAATAAATTCCTTATCTCTTCTCTTTTGGGGGAGGGAGGGTTTTGCTATTGGGCATATGTGTTCAGCAGAGAGAGACATACAGAGAGAAGGATAGTGACAAATCACCCCCAGCAGAGATGATCACACCACAGGTTTTTCTCCTCAATTTTCTTCTTATGATTTTGGGCATTTACGCGCATGTGCCCAGTGTGATTTTCAAGCCACCAGGTCCTGCACTTGAACTACGGTCAGCCATGAGGGAGTCCAGCACCTTAATCACCATACCACCCAGATTACTGCCCCCTTTTTTTAAATAAGTCCCTAGATAGGTAACAGAAACTGTCTATGCATTAGTCCATGACAAATAAAACATTTTAAAATCTCCTCCTTTCCTTTGCAATGAGTAATAGTCCTGGGTTAATCAAAGGGAAATTTAGAACTATCCCCTGATGGTAATAATGTATTTTGGAATGCAAAACTGTAGTGATGGGGACAGTGAGGGAGGAGGGTGGTCTTGAACTATAGTTAAAATGCCTTTGCAGGACCCAAGAAAGAAGATTATAAAAATTGGGAGTTTGATTAAAACAGAAACAATTAAGGGAAAAGAACAACACTCAATGTCTAGTGGTGAGATATTGAGGAGGATATTATGCAAGTCGTAGATTCAGACCGAAAATACAAGATAAGAAAGAAATAAAAAATGAAAGACAGATTTACAAAATAGAAAATTCCTGCGCTTCAGTTTAAAGGATAGATATCTAATTGGTTGAGGATTTGAATATTTAATTTTTACCATCTTCACCCCAAATACCATATTTTTAGACAGAAACATGCCGATTTGGCTGTCCATGTTGTTTACAAGGACAAGTTTCTGTACCCATTTTATATACCCTTTTGTATATCCATTTTAGAAAAGTTCCCATGGTTAAATGTCTCAGTCCATTGTCTACCGTTGTAGTAGAATATTCCAGATTGGGTACTACATTAAAAAAAAATAGAAGTTTATTTATCTTATGTTTCTGGAAAATAAGATGTTCAAGGCTGAGGGGCTGGTCTGGTGAGGTCTTTTTTGCTACATTATAACATGGTGGAAGACATCACGTGGAGAGGTAACACCCATGATACTGATAGCCAAGTGGGGGGTGGGAGGTGAATTCCCATGATAAATAACACACTCCTGTAACACTCCATTTATGAGGGCAGAGTCCTATTGACCCAATCACCTTTTAAAGGTCCCACCTCTTACTACCATCACAACTGTAGTTAAATTTTTAACACAGTTTTGGAAGGGGCATTCAAACTGTATCATTAACCAGCAGGTGCATCTTGTGTTTTACATTAGGCCTATGATGAAGAATGTGTAGGAAGATATGATTTGGAGAGGGCAAGTAGGTAAAAAGTGTCCTGAAAGAAAAGAGCCAGGAGTAGTATAGACAGAGAAAATACAAGAAAGCCAGTTAAATTCAAATTTCAGATAAACAATATATACTGTTGCAAACAACATACTACTAATAAAATATTATCCATTGTTTATGTGGAATTCAGATTTAACTGGGTTCTATATATATTTTCATCTGATAAATCTGGAAATCCTTGTCCAGGGATGAAGAAAGTAAGGAAACTTAACTCATTAGAGAAACAAGAGGGCAGAGTTGCTTTGAAGAATAAGATGACCCCAATTGAAGAGAAACAGTATGTGCTGACTCATTTTTTTCCCACATAAAAATCAGTTACAATGGACAGAAACTCATATTTAATTGCATAATTTTACATTTATTCATGCAATTACATGATACATTTACTCTGGCCATAATATAGTTCATACAATCATATGGTACATTAATCATATAGTATTCATGACCTTAATGGCTATTTTTATCAAAAATTAATTCTATAAAAAGGTTTAATTTTGAGAGCCAAGCTATTATGCTATACCAAAGGGAAATTGTCAGCCTCTAATTCTATCATAGAACTTGAATTGGATTACAGACATTTTTTTGAAATCCGTATCTATTTTCTTTGATAAGTTTGCTGCTTTTTTTGTTTGTTAGTTGGTTTTTGGGAGAGGTTTTTTTTGCTATAGGGCGCGTGCACTCGCCAGACAGAGAGAGACATAGAGACAAAAAGCGAGAAATCACCCCCCAGGGGGGGATGGTCATGCCGCAATCCCTTCTCCTCCATTCTCCTCTCGGGATCTTGGGCATGCACGCACACACGCCCGGCGTGAGTTGTAAGCCACCGGGTCTGAGACGCGAACCGCGGTCGACTACGTGGGAGTTCAGCGACATAGCCATTACGCTAACTGCTGGTTCCCAAGTTTGCTGCTTTTAATTGTCCTCAGTACTATGCTGAAATGTCTCATTTCCAGCTAAGCTTGCTCTCTTCCTAGACACTTTTAATTGGGTAGCACATTCCTAAAATGATCAAATATGTAACTCACAAAAAAATGTTCTTCAGCCTTCCTTATAGCCTTCATATTTCCTAATCTAACATTCATTTGGATAAAAATCCCCATATATCTTTATTTCTGTAACTTAGATGCTGAGTGTATATCTAGACATCTATTCTTTCTTTCACATTTATCTTACTGAATTCATCTGTGTTTTTCTGATTGGATTTCTTGAATTTCCAATTCTGAAAAAAAATCTTATCTCGTTAAGCATTTTTATCTTAATTATTTCAAATCAAAACAGGTTGTTAATGTAGCTACTATCAAATAATCTGCAATCAGATGTTTCGCTCTTACTTTACATGGGAAGAAATTATTTCTGATTTTTCAAGTGCCATCAGCTACCTTATAGGAGTTTGAATGATTTTAGTCTTTCTTTAATGACAATACATGGCCATAATAATTTATGTCTTCCATAACTTTTGCTATTATCATTCCCAAAAAGTCTCAAGTTCCTATCTTTTAGTTCTAAAAGGCCAACTTTTCTGAACAACTCATCTCTCAAACAACCCCAGTCTTTTTGGATTATTAACAAAGTCCTCTTTGGTAAAAAATAGCATACTGCTATTGAATAGTCACTTAGCTTTTGCCTTAAACTATGGAGACATCAGAAACTACAACCAAACAGAAATATTTTTTTCACAAATCAAAATTCACGCCACCTGGTTTCTAGTTAGATCGCCCTGTGAAAGTTACATATTGTTCATCAAATCTTTCATAGGATTTTAGGATTGGAACCTAAAACATCATTATAATTAATCTGTATCTTTAGAGCAATGAGTACAACCCTTCTCAAACTGTAATGTGCATAAGAATTGTTGGAGGTCAGGGCATACCACCTCCAAATATGACTCTAGGAGACCAGGATATAACGCCTAAAATGTGTATTTCAAACTTCTTATTCCGAGAAACTGTAGACTGACAAGTAGCTCTGAAAAACTGTCCATGTGTTAAAAAATTAATAAAAAGATTATATCATTAAGGAAGATGTACAAGTGCAAAAGTATATGTACCAAGAGGAGGGCTACCCAGACTTTTATTATCTAAAAGACTCTTGTGTGTATATGTTTCTTTATTTGAGAGCAAGAGAGTGAAGTAGGAATATTTGATAAGGCTTTGCCATGTCACAATCCTCCTACCCCAGACTCTCAGTTAGCTAAGACCATGATGCCACCATACCTGCCTGTTTTAAGTTGGTTCGGAAACTAAACAAGACCTCTCATGTGACCTTAGCCACCCTTCAGCAGAACCTTACCGCTTGTGCCACCAGAGTTGGGCCTGAGAGTCTCTTTAATCTGCATAGCAAGACAAAATTTATTCATCATACATTTCTTTCTCTCACTTTCCCATAACTTGTGTTATCATTATCTCCCAAAAGTCTCAAGCCCCTATTCCTTTCTGTAGTTCAGGATGCTTCATGAACTCAAGTCATCTGGGTTAATAAATATATTTTTGGGGGACCAGCAGTTGGTGTAATGGCTATATCACTAGACTACCATGTAGTTGACTGCGATTCGAGTCCCAGACCAAGTGCCTTAAACTCACATCGGGCATGTGTGCATGCATGCCCAAGATCCTGAGAGGAGAATGGAGAAGGGATTGCAGCGTGGGCCATCTCCCCGGGAGAGTGATTTTTTGCTTTCTGTCTCTCTGTCTCTCTGTATTCTTCTGGTGAGTACACGTGCCCTATAGCAAAACCTCTCCAATAAATAAATAAATAAATAAATAAATAAATAAATAAATAAATAAATATATTTTCCTCTTGTTAGTCAGTTTGTCTTATGTAAATTTAATTTTTAACCCAGCCAAAAATCTGTAAGGTTTGAGGGAAGTAATTTTTTGCTTCCATCAAGAATCACCTGCAACTCTTGTCAGATTCGGAGCTCTGGAACAAAACTAGAGATTCTACATTTTTTTCTAATTTATTTATTTATTTCTTCCAAGAGCAAGAGACACACACACACACACACACAGAAAGAGAGAGAGAGACAGAAAGAGAAAGACAGCACCTCCAACTGGGTCTGGACATTGCAATCCATCCCCAGTATTGGTCAGCTCTGAATTGTGAGTGTGCACAAATCCAGCATACACAGGAAGGTCTCCAGACACAAACTCAGAATCTTCTCATATGGGTCAGCATTACAAAACAGCACATTTCACTGCTGAGCCACCATCTGGCCACATTAAGTTCCTGCACTTCTAATAAATATTTGGGTTATGTTTATGGTCCACATACCACATTCAAAGTAGCAAGAGTCTATAACAGTGCTGTCCAATAGAAATGCAAGCTCATGTAGAATTTAAATTTTCTAGTATCCATAGTGCAAAAGTAAAAAAAATGCAAATATAAGTGATTAATCTTATTTTATTTAATCCAACATACCCACAATATTATAATTTCATCTAACTATAGAAATATTAATAAGATGTTTTACTTTTCTATTTTTATATTGTTTTCCAAATCCAGTGTGTACTTTACCTTCATAATATATCTCAAGTCTGACTGGTCACATTTCTTTTTTTTTCATTTAATTTTATTATTATTATTATTATGATAATTTAATGAGTGATAGGGTATGTGCACTCATCAGAGAGAGACAGAGAGAGAGAAAGTGAGAAAGCAAGCCACCAGGTCCGGGACTCAAACTGCAATCGGCCATGTGGGAGTCCAACACTGTAATTACCACATCACCTGTTGAGCTCAGGTCATATTTCAAATGCTCAGTAGCCACATGTTGTTAATAACTACTGTATTGGAAAACACAAATCTAAACTATTCACAATGGTTGGCAATATAGTTTTTATGCTCATTCCTTTCATGAGAGTGGAAAACTGTGAGAGAATGAAAGACAAGAGCCTTCACCAGAGTCTCATGCCACAGTCCTCACTCCTAGCCTTCCCAGCCAGACAGGAACACGGGCATAACAGTGTACAGGTTGACAAGATAACCCCACCTATATCTTTCATATGGATCCAGTATTTCTTAAGCTGTGTATTACTGCTGCACCACTGAAATGGCCCAATATATTATATTTTTCATCAAGAACAGAGCTTCCCCATTTCCTAATGTTTAGGTACATTGATGGGAAAAAAATATTACTCATGTAGAAAATTGGAAAAAAAAAATCACTTTCTGCCTTATTTAAAAATCATATACTATTTCCATTATCCGTGGAACTAGGGAACAATTGTTCACATCTTACCCTTAAAGCAATCACTTCGTGTGCTTAAAGAAGAATAAAAGGTAATGATGATTCTTAGTTTGAGCCAAGAACTTTTTAAAGCACTATGTGTATATATATATATATATATATATATATATATATATATATATACATATATATATATGTGTGTGTGTGTGTGTGTGTGTGTGTGTATACACAAAATGTTTACAGGATGAGAAAATGGTCTATCAAATAGACTTGAGAATTTTAATGCAGAAAGTTGGACACACAGATATCTTGTTTACTTGCTATTCTTTATGTGGAAACTAATTTAATTTCTCTTAGGTAATTCATTGTTGAAAGAATGATCATTGTAATTAAAATAAAAACTTGTCCAAGAACTTTGAGTAAATATTTTCTACCTTTTGTTCTGTTTTGTTTTTTACTAGAGTACACAACACAGTGTAGTTTTTAATAGCAAAAAATATTAATATGTATCTCTGTATCTGTGTGTAGGTTTTAATTAAACATTCATGCTTAAGAGGATAGGCAAATAAATACAGTTGAAGATTAAAGAAGTTTATGAAAACTGCTGGTTAAAAATGAAAACCTTCTCTATAATTCATTCACAAATCCATATGAAAAGTAAAATTATGATGGGCAAAGTATTTGTACAAGCAAAACGAGAAATAGCGATTGACTGTTTTAAAAAATAATTAGAATAATAATAATAATGATTGGGGAAAACATAGAAAAGATATTGAATGTTGAAGCGGGGAGATTAATGTCTCTGTACTGACTGACATGCATGGCATTCCCTTTTTTTTTTTTTTTTTTTGAGAGATTTTTCGCCATAGGGCGCGTGCGCTCGCCAGACAGACAGAGAGAGACATAGAGACAGAAAGCGAGAAATCACCCCCCAGGGGGGGTGGTCACGCCACAATCCCTTCTCCTCCATTCTCCTCTCGGGATCTTGGGCACGCACGCACACGCGCCTGGCGTGAGTTGTAAGCCACCGGGTCCGAGACGCGAACCACGGTCGACTACGTGGGAGTCCAGCGACATAGCCATTACGCTAACTGCTGGTTCCCCATGGCATTCCCTTTTGAAAAAGCAATGTAATACACTGTAAAGTTATATGTAATTCAATGTAATATAAAGAAGAATATGATGATAATAAAATTTTAAAAAAGTAAAATTATGTGGAGTTACAAGAAAAATAAATCAACTAAACATTTATGTGAATGTGCATTGTGGATGGGAAAATATCATTCTAAATGTATTAATATTCCTATCTATACATTTATGATAAAAATAAATTTCAAAAACATCTAGAATAAAGGAACTCACAAAAGCTCATTGTGGCTCAACTTTATCTACCAGTCTATTGAATACCTCAGATTTTTAATAATTATCTATTTTTTTCAAAGAATTACTTTATTTAACTTTATTTATTTTCATTTGACCAGAGGGACAGAGAGAGAGAGAAAGTGAGAAGGCAAGCTGCCGGGTCCAGGATTTGAACCACAGTTGGCCACGTGGGAGTCCAGTGCCCTTAACCACCACGCCACCTGCTGGCCCCAGTAATTATCTATTAAAGCAACTAATTATGTGCCATTTGTATTCCTGCTGCTATTACATGGGTAGTGAGTTACATTGCCCTTAATCGTTAGGAGGTTTTAATCTCTCTGAATATTTACAAATTCCCTGTCAGAGCCCTCCAAATTAGCAATAATAAATGACAAAATGATATCATAGAGAGATACTGACTATAGGCAGAATACTTGAATAGATTGGATTGAAAAAATCTGGCCTATGTTCTAATTCCAGTTTACTAAGTGTAATCTTAAATTAGTCTTTTTTCCCTTTCTTGACCTACATTTCCTCATATGTAAAATAAAGAGACTGTAAATAAATCTTAGATCTTTTCCAGCTAAAATTCTTAAAGAACTACCAGATCAACATTACAACAATAAGTAAACATAATAGGTAATTCAAGGCATTCCCTCCATAATATAACCGCCCTGAAGACTAGGGCTTTGTCTCATTAGTTGCTATATTCCCAATGCCTGAGATTGTTCTCTGGGGCAAAATAACTGTACAGCATTTGTTGAATGAATAAATGGTTTTCTTGAAAATGTTTTTCAAACTGTTAAAACAATGGAACACTTTTCCAAATGAAATCCCACAATAAACTGAAATATATGAATGTGATATAACCTGCAACCCTTTTAGTTACATTTAAGAGCCGGTACCCTCAAACCGCAGCAGCAGCTTTGAGGAAACTTGGGGGTCAACCAAACACTCTTTTAGAAATGAGTAACTAACAAATGTTTACTTAGTTATTACCAAGAGATAGGCTCTTGGAAAACAGCAATAGAATTAACACAATTTAGGAAGCATGGGCAAAGTCCCTAAAGAAACAACAATTAGACTAACTTCTAAAGGATGGGTGAGAGTTAACCAAATTAAAAGGGAAAGATACAGTTGAAAGGGTATAAAACAGTGTTCTTTTTTTTTTTTTTTTTTTTTTTTTTTTTTTTTCTTCTTTTTTTTTTATTATTATTGTTTTTTTTTTTATTATCATCATATTCTTCTTTATATTACATTGAATTACATATAACTTTACATTGTATTACATTACTTTTTCAAAAGGGAATGCCATGCATGTCAGTCAGTACAGAGACATTAATCTCCCCGCGTCAACATTCAATATCTTTTCTATGTTTTCCCCAATCATTATTATTATTCTAATTATTTTTTAAGACAGTCCATCGCTATTTCTCATGTTGCTTGTAGAAATACTTTGCTCATCATGAAATACTTCTCAGACAAATCCAGTTGAGAATACTATACATGTCAACATCAACAGTTAATAAGCCATATCTGTTTCTCACTAATGACCTGCCTCTCTATTGTTCATTTGTTATCTTTCTCTATCCTCTTCTCTTCACTTCCCCCATTCCACACTGTCCTATTCTCATTAAGTACCTTCACTGCTTTTATGTCCTCCAATTTTTTTCACTATCATAGAATGCTGATAGTCGGTATATATTGAGTGGATACATACAATATCTTTCTTTCATATCCTGGCTTACTTCACTCAGCAATATATCCTCCGTATCTGACCACTTTCTATCAAATTCCAGGGCCTTGTTATTTTTTATGGCTGAGTAGTATTCCATAGAGTATATATACCACACTTTTCCAATCCATTCATCAGTTTGTGGACATTTAGGTTGGTTCCATGTCTTGGCAATTGTGAATAATGCTGCAATAAACATTGATGTGCAAGCACTTTTCTGACTGAGCGTTCTCCTGTCTTTTGGGTAAATACCCAGAAGTGGGATTACTGGATCGAATGGTAGTTCTATTTGTAGATCTTTGAGGAACCTCCATATTGTTCTCCACAGTGGTTGAACTAGTTTACATTCCCACCAACAGTGTAGGAGGGTTCCCTTTTCACCACATCCCCGCCAACACTTATCACTTTTTATATTCTTAATCTTTGCCATTCTGACAGGGGTTAGGTGGTATCTCATTGTAGTTTTTATCTGCATCTCCCTTATGATGAGGGATGTTGAGCATTTCCTCATATGCTTTTTGGCTATTCGTATGTCTTCCTTAGAGAGACTTTTGTTCAGCTCATTTTCCCACCTTTTAATTGGGTTAATCATTTTTTTTTCGCATAAGGCACTTGAGTTCCCTATGTATTCTGGTTATCAGTCCCTTGTCTGAGGCATATTTAACAAAAATATTTTCCCATTCTGAGGGTTGTCGGTTCACACTTGTTACTGTGTCCTTTGCTGTGCAGAAACTTCTTAGTCTAATATAGTCCCACTTGTCTATTTTAGGGATTATTGCCTGTGCCTTGGGAGTCTTATTTAAGAAGTCTTTGCCTACTCCAATGTCCCCCAGAGTTTCCCCAGCATTTTCCACCAGTAGTTTTATTGTTTGAGGTTTTAGGTTAAGATCTTTGATCCATTTTGAGTTGACTGTTGTTAGTGGTGAAAGATGGGGGTTCAGTTTCATCTTTCTGCAGGTGGATACCCAGTTTTTCCAGCACCATTTACTAAAGATGTTTTCCTTTTCCCAGTGGATTGACTGATATCCTTTGTCAAAGATCAGTTGGCTGTAAGCTTTGGGGGTTATTTCTGGGGTCTCTATTCTCTTCCATTGGTCCACATGTCTGTTTTTATGCCAATACCATGCTGTTTTGATGACCACAGCTTTATAGTATATCTTGGGATCAGGGAGTGATATGCCTCCTACTCCACTCTTCTTGCGCAGGATTGCTTTTGCAATACGAGGTCTTTTATGGTTCCAGACAAATTCTATGATTGCCCTTTCTAGATCTCTGAAGAATATCTCTGGTATTTCGATTGGAATTGCATTAAACATGTAGATTAATTTGGGTAGAATTGCCATTTTGATTATGTTAATTCTTCCAATCCAGGAGCATGGGATATCCTTCCACTTTTTTATGTCACTTTCAATGTCTCTTTTAAGATTTTCGTAGTTTTCTTTATAAAGATCTTTGACTTTCTTAGTTAGGTTTATCCCTAGGTATCTTATACACCTTGTGGCTACAGTGAAAGGGATTCCTTTCTTCAGCTCTGCTTCGTTCAACTTGTTGTTCATAAATAGAAATGCTATAGATTTTTGGATATTGATTTTGTATCCTGCCACTTTACTGTATTCACTTATTACTTCAAGCAGTTTTTTCATGGATACCTTTGGGTCTTCTAAGTATACCATCATGTCATCTGCAAATAAAGATATTTTCAATTCTTCTTTGCCTATTCGAATGCCTTTAATATTGTTCTCTTCTCTGATTGCAATAGCTAAGACTTCCAGTACTATATTAAAGAGCAGTGGAGAAAGTGGGCAGCCCTGCCTAGTACCTGTTTTCAGAGGAAAAGCTTTCAGCTTTTCCCCATTCAGTATAATGTTAGCTGTAGGTTTTTCATAGATGGCTTTTATTGTGTTGAGAAATGACCCTTCTATACCAATCTTACTGAGAGTCTTAATCATAAAAGGATGCTGTATTTTATCAAATGCTTTCTCCGCATCAATTGAGATGATCATATGGTTTTTATCTTTCTTTCTGTTAATGTGGTGTATTACATTTATGGTCTTGCGTATATTGAACCATCCTTGCATCCCTGGAATAAAGCCTACCTGATCGTGATGAATGATCTTTGTTATATGTTGTTGGATACGATTTGCGAGTATTTTGTTGAGAATTTTCGCATCTATATTCATCAATGATATTGGTCTGTAGTTTTCCTTTTTTGTCATATCCTTATCTGTTTTGGGGATGAGGATGATGGAGGCTTCATAAAATGAATTTGGAAGGTTTCCTTCCTTTTGAATCTTTAGAAATAATTTTAGTAGGATAGGGGTTAACTCTTCCTTAAAAGTTTTGTAGAATTCACAAGTGAAGCCATCTGGGCCTGGGCTTTTCTTTGTTGGGAGGTTATTTATTACTGATTCAATCTCCTGGCTTGTTATGGGTCTATTCAGGTTCTCTATGTCTTCCTGATCCAATCTTGGTAGATTATATGCATCCAGGAATTTGTCCATCTCCTCCAGGTTATCTTGTTTGTTGGCGTAAAGTCTCTCATAGTATCCTCTAATGATATTTTGTATTTCTGCTATGTCTGTGGTAATATTGCCTGTTTCATCACATATTTGATTAATCTGGTTTCTTTCTTTCTTCTTCTTAATCAGTCTAGCCAATGGTGTGTCGATCTTGTTAATCTTTTCAAAGAACCAGCTTTTGCTTTCATTTATTTTCTGTATGGTTCGTTTATTTTCTATTTCATTTATTTCTGCTCGAACCTTTATTATTTCTTTTCGCCTGGCATTTTGGGGATTTGTTTGTTGTTGTTTTTCCAATTCTCTGAGGCATGATGTTAAGTTATCTAGTTGCCATCTTTCTGTCCTTTTCTTATGTGCACTAATTGCTATGAATTTTCCTCTTATGACTGCTTTTGCTGTGTCCCATAGATTCTGGACACTTGTGTACTCATTATCATTAGTTTCCATAAATTTTTTTATTTCAGCCTTAATTTCTTCAGTAGTGAAGAAGTCATTCAGAAGTAGGTTGTTCAGTTTCCATGTGTTCGTGTATTTTCGGGGTTGTGTCTTGAAATTAATCTTGAGTTTAATTCCATCATGGTCAGAGAAGATGCTGGGTACAGTTTCTATGCCTTTGAATCTATAAAGGCTTGATTTGTGTCCTAATATATGATCTATCTTTGAAAAGGTTCCATGTCGGGGTGAGAAAAATGTATATGTTGTGGATGTAGGGTGGAAAGTTCTATAGATATCTGTCAAGCCCATTCCATTTATAGTATCATTTAAGTCCTGTATCTCTCTACTTATTTTCTGTCTAGAAGACCTGTCTATAGGAGATAATGGGGTGCTGAGATCTCCAACAATTATAGTATTTCTCCCTATCTCTCCTTTTAGCTCCAACAGTCTTTCCTTCACATATTTAGGCGCACCTGAGTTGGGTGCGTAGATATTTATAAGGGTTATGTCTTCTTGCTGGATTACCCCATTTACTATTATATAATACCCTTCTTTGTCTCTTCTTACAGTCTTTGTCTTGAAATCTATTTTGTCTGAGATCAATATCGCTACTCCAGCCTTTTTTTGATTTCCATTTGCATGGAGTATCTTTTTCCAGCCCTTGACTTTTAGTCTATGTATGTCTTTATCCATAAGGTGAGTTTCTTGTAGGCAACAGATAGAGGGTTTCTGTTTTCTTATCCAGTCAGCCAGTCTATGTCTCTTTACTGGAGAATTTAATCCATTGACATTCAATGTAATTATCGATATTTCCGTACCTGATCCTATCATTAAGTGAGCCATTTTCTTGGTTGCTTTTTGTTCTCGTATAACTGTCTCTGATTTTTTAGTTTTCCTGGTATAATACTCCCTTCAGAACCTCTTGAAGAGCTGGTCTGGAGTTGGTAAATTCCTTCAAATTTTGTTTATTCGAGAATGTTTTTATCTTTTTTTCCCATATGAAAGATAATTTTGCTGGGTATAATATTCTTGGTTGAAATTGTTTTTCACTCAACACTTTTACTATGCTTCCCCATTCTTTCCTTTCCTGCATTGTTTCCGCCGAAAGATCCGATGTTAGCCTGATGGGGTGACCTTTGTAAGTAACCTGGCGTTTCCCTCTTGCCAACTTTAGTATCTTGTCTTTGTCTGTTGTTTTTGCCAGTCTGGCTATAATGTGCCTTGGAGAGGATCTTCTTGGGTTGATTCTACCCGGGGTCCTATGTATTTCCTGGGTCTGGATATTTGAGTGCCTTTCTAGATTTGGAAAGTTTTCTTCCAGGATCTCATGGAATAAATTATCTAGGCCCTTATTATTTTCTTCCTCTTCTGGAATACCTATTATCCGGATGTTGGGGCGCTTGATAGTATCCAGTATTCCTCGTATATTATCCTCATTTTTCATGGTTGTTTTCTCAATCTTCTTGATGCTTTTTTCTAGGTCAGATGTTTTGTCTTCTACATTGGAGATTCGATCTTCTGCCTGGTCTAACCTACTTTTAATACTTTCAAGGGAGGTTTTGATTTCCTGTATCACATTCTTCATTCCTAGAAGTTCCATCTGGTTCTTGTTTAAGGTATCCATTTCTTCTTTCAAGTCATTGAAGGACTTCCTCATCTCCTGGAGCTCCTTGTCTCTTTTCTCTTCCATCTCAGTTAGTTTGGTCACTACAAATAATCTGAATTCCTTATCAGACATGTCCACGACGTCCATTGTATTGACTGTGGGTGATGTAGGCTTGATGATTTCCCTTGAGGGAGAGGCCTTTTGTTGGTTGCTCATATTTCTGGAGCCTCTGCGATTGTTCTTAGTCATTAGGTATTCTATATGTTTCGTCCTAACTGATTGTTAATAGTTGTACAGGCTTAGAAAATTGATGATTTCCCTTATGGTTGGCCTACCTGTTGCTCACAATTACCATTAACTGTTGCCACTACCCTGGATGGCCCAAAGTCCTCACTGTCTCTAAGGACAGGTGAGCCTACAATTGACTGAATAAGCAACACCCCAAGAGCAAAGAAAAACAAACTGAAAAAAGGAAATCGCGCGGCGCGCTTGAGCGCCGCGCGCTATTCAAATCACCAGAATTCAGAGTCCAAAGGCTAGTGGGAAAGTGTCAGAAGATGAGTGACAGGACCAGGTTGGTCAGGTCTGGAGCCTGAGTCCGCCTGGTGCCCGGAACTGCTGGCCGGCTCGATCCGGATTGTGGGTGGGGTGGGGTGGGAGTTCGCCTTAAAGTCCCAGACAACCAACCTGGGGTCCAAGGAGGAGAAACGGTGGGGATGCGTGGAGATTCGGAAAGGTCGGGCCTGCAGCCTGAGTCCGCCTGGTGCCCGGAACTGCTGGCCGGCTCGATCCGGATTGCAGGTGGGGTGGGGTGGGAGTTCGCCTTAAAGTCCCAGACAACCAACCTGGGGTCCAAGGAGGAGAAACGGTGGGGATGCGTGGAGATTCGGAAAGGTCGGGCCTGCAGCCTGAGTCCGCCTGGTGCCCGGAACTGCTGGCCGGCTCGATCCGGATTGCAGGTGGGGTGGGGTGGGAGTTCGCCTTAAAGTCCCAGACAACCAACCTGGGGTCCAAGGAGGAGAAACGGTGGGGATGCGTGGAGATTCGGAAAGGTCGGGCCTGCAGCCTGAGTCCGCCTGGTGCCCGGAACTGCTGGCCGGCTCGATCCGGATTGCAGGTGGGGTGGGGTGGGAGTTCGCCTTAAAGTCCCAGACAACCAACCTGGGGTCCAAGGAGGAGAAACGGTGGGGATGCGTGGAGATTCGGAAAGGTCGGGCCTGCAGCCTGAGTCCGCCTGGTGCCCGGAACTGCTGGCCGGCTCGATCCGGATTGCGGGTGGGGTGGGGTGGGAGTTCGCCTTAAAGTCCCAGACAACCAACCTGGGGTCCAAGGAGGAGAAACGGTGGGGATGCGTGGAGATTCGGAAAGGTCGGGCCTGCCTAAAACAGTGTTCTGGCACTGCTGTTTTTGCTGACTCACACTCACAGTGGTTTGTTTTCTCAAACATTTGGTGTTTGATTTTAGCCCCCAGCTAAAAACCAGCAGTAAAAACCATAAATGGTTGTGATTTTTGCTTTGAGCTGCTAAAATCGGCAATGCTACTTGAAAGGAACGAGAGATGGCAGTTTATGAAATAACTTATTTTAATTTTTGAAAGCTTGGGAATTAATTCATAGTTTCTAATGCAGTGTTATGTTTTGAAATTCTCTTATATATGCTTAATTTCACAGTGGACTTTGAGAGAAATTTCACATGCATTTTATAGGAGTTCTTTAGTTACTTGGACATAAAATTGACAATATTTACCTTTAAGCTAGTTATGGGCTTTTGTTGTAGATATTTTGATGTTTTTAGATTTGTGTCTGTGATAGCCAGTATTAAATAATTATTTA
>JAKSZU010001159.1:0-16016 GCA_026018925.1 Tupaia tana
CAGCCTCCAGGAAGCAAAGCTAGTGTGGTAGGGAGCCCCTCTGGCCTTCTATCCCTGTCCCTGTGTCTCTGAGGTCTCTGTGTCTCTCTGCTCCTGTCTCCTCATTTTTTTTGGTAATTTTTCCTTTTTACGATTTTTTTAAAGGTAGAATTTCTCTCTGGCTCTCAGCTCCATCTTTTGTTTTGTTAATAAGCCCTTCTGCTCCTTTCTCCCAGGCAGGAGAGTTGAGCCATTCTCTGAGAAGAATCCACATGGATACTGGGAACTAGATATTTCAGGCACAGGAGAAATGAAGATTTTCTACTCATAATTCAGCCTCCAGCAAGCAAAGCTAGTGTGGTAGGGAGCCCCTCTGGCCTTCTATTCCTGTCCCTGTGTCTCTGAGGTCTCTGTGTCTCTCTGCTCCTGTCTCCTCATTTTTTTTTTGGTAATTTTTCCTTTTTACGATTTTTTTAAAGGTAGAATTTCTCTCTGGCTCTCAGCTCCATCTTTTGTTTTGTTAATAAGCCCTTCTGCTCCTTTCTCCCAGGCAGGAGAGTTGAGCCATTCTCTGAGAAGAATCCACATGGATACTGGGAACTAGATATTTCAGGCACAGGAGAAATGAAGATTTTCTACTCATAATTCAGCCTCCAGCAAGCAAAGCTAGTGTGGTAGGGAGCCCCTCTGGCCTTGTATCCCTTTCCCTGTGTCTCTGAGGTCTCTGTGTCTCTCTGCTCCTGTCTCCTCATTATTTTTTTGGTAATTTTTCCTTTTTACGATTTTTTTAAAGGTAGAATTTCTCTCTGGCTCTCAGCTCCATCTTTTGTTTTGTTAATAAGCCCTTCTGCTCCTTTCTCCCAGGCAGGAGAGTTGAGCCATTCTCTGAGAAGAATCCACATGGATACTGGGAACTAGATATTTCAGGCACAGGAGAAATGAAGATTTTCTACTCATAATTCAGCCTCCAGCAAGCAAAGCTAGTGTGGTAGGGAGCCCCTCTGGCCTTCTATCCCTGTCCCTGTGTCTCTGAGGTCTCTGTGTCTCTCTGCTCCTGTCTCCTCATTATTTTTTTGGTAATTTTTCCTTTTTACGATTTTTTTAAAGGTAGAATTTCTCTCTGGCTCTCAGCTCCATCTTTTCTTTTGTTAATAAGCCCTTCTGCTCCTTTCTCCCAGGCAGGAGAGTTGAGCCATTCTCTGAGAAGAATCCACATGGATACTGGGAACTAGATATTTCAGGCACAGGAGAAATGAAGATTTTCTACTCATAATTCAGCCTCCAGCAAGCAAAGCTAGTGTGGTAGGGAGCCCCTCTGGCCTTCTATCCCTGTCCCTGTGTCTCTGAGGTCTCTGTGTCTCTCTGCTCCTGTCTCCTCATTTTTTTTGGTAATTTTTCCTTTTTACGATTTTTTTAAAGGTAGAATTTCTCTCTGGCTCTCAGCTCCATCTTTTGTTTTGTTAATAAGCCCTTCTGCTCCTTTCTCCCAGGCAGGAGAGTTGAGCCATTCTCTGAGAAGAATCCACATGGATACTGGGAATTAGGTATTTCAGGCACAGGAGAAATGAAGATTTTCTACTCATAATTCAGCCTCCAGCAAGCAAAGCTAGTGTGGTAGGGAGCCCCTCTGGCCTTCTATCCCTGTCCCTGTGTCTCTGAGGTCTCTGTGTCTCTCTTCTCCTGTCTCCTCATTTTTTTTTGGTAATTTTTCCTTTTTACGATTTTTTTAAAGGTAGAATTTCTCTCTGGCTCTCAGCTCCATCTTTTGTTTTGTTAATAAGCCCTTCTGCTCCTTTCTCCCAGGCAGGAGAGTTGAGCCATTCTCTGAGAAGAATCCACATGGATACTGGGAACTAGATATTTCAGGCACAGGAGAAATGAAGATTTTCTACTCATAATTCAGCCTACAACAAGCAAAGCTAGTGTGGTAGGGAGCTCCTCTGGCCTTCTATCCCTGTCCCTGTGTCTCTGAGGTCTCTGTGTCTCTCTGCTCCTGTCTCCTCATTTTTTTTGGTAATTTTTCCTTTTTACGATTTTTTAAAGGTAGAATTTCTCTCTGGCTCTCAGCTCCATCTTTTGTTTTGTTAATAAGCCCTTCTGCTCCTTTCTCCCAGGCAGGAGAGTTGAGCCATTCTCTGAGAAGAATCCACATGGATACTGGGAACTAGATATTTCAGGCACAGGAGAAATGAAGATTTTCTACTCATAATTCAGCCTCCAGCAAGCAAAGCTAGTGTGGTAGGGAGCCCCTCTGGCCTTCTATCCCTGTCCCTGTGTCTCTGAGTTCTCTGTGTCTCTCTTCTCCTGTCTCCTCATTTTTTTTTGGTAATTTTTCCTTTTTACGATTTTTTTAAAGGTAGAATTTCTCTCTGGCTCTCAGCTCCATCCTTTGTTTTGTTAATAAGCCCTTCTGCTCCTTTCTCCCAGGCAGGAGAGTTGAGCCATTCTCTGAGAAGAATCCACATGGATACTGGGAACTAGATATTTCAGGCACAGGAGAAATGAAGATTTTCTACTCATAATTCAGCCTCCAGCAAGCAAAGCTAGTGTGGTAGGGAGCCCCTCTGGCCTTCTATCCCTGTCCCTGTGTCTCTGAGGTCTCTGTGTCTCTCTGCTCCTGTCTCCTCATTATTTTTTGGTAATTTTTCCTTTTTACGATTTTTTTAAAGGTAGAATTTCTCTCTGGCTCTCAGCTCCATCTTTTGTTTTGTTAATAAGCCCTTCTGCTCCTTTCTCCCAGGCAGGAGAGTTGAGCCATTCTCTGAGAAGAATCCACATGGATACTGGGAACTAGATATTTCAGGCACAGGAGAAATGAAGATTTTCTACTCATAATTCAGCCTCCAGCAAGCAAAGCTAGTGTGGTAGGGAGCCCCTCTGGCCTTCTATCCCTGTCCCTGTGTCTCTGAGTTCTCTGTGTCTCTCTTTTCCTGTCTCCTCAATTTTTTTGGTAATTTTTCCTTTTTACGATTTTTTTAAAGGTAGAATTTCTCTCTGGCTCTCAGCTCCATCTTTTGTTTTGTTAATAAGCCCTTCTGCTCCTTTCTCCCAGGCAGGAGAGTTGAGCCATTCTCTGAGAAGAATCCACATGGATACTGGGAACTAGATATTTCAGGCACAGGAGAAATGAAGATTTTCTACTCATAATTCAGCCTCCAGCAAGCAAAGCTAGTGTGGTAGGGAGCTCCTCTGCCCTTCTATCCCTGTCCCTGTGTCTCTGAGGTCTCTGTGTCTCTCTGCTCCTGTCTCCTCATTTTTTTTTGGTAATTTTTCCTTTTTACGATTTTTTTAAAGGTAGAATTTCTCTCTGGCTCTCAGCTCCATCTTTTGTTTTGTTAATAAGCCCTTCTGCTCCTTTCTCCCAGGCAGGAGAGTTGAGCCATTCTCTGAGAAGAATCCACATGGATACTGGGAACTAGATATTTCAGGCACAGGAGAAATGAAGATTTTCTACTCATAATTCAGCCTCCAGCAAGCAAAGCTAGTGTGGTAGGGAGCCCCTCTGGCCTTCTATCCCTGTCCCTGTGTCTCTGAGTTCTCTGTGTCTCTCTTCTCCTGTCTCCTCATTTTTTTTTGGTAATTTTTCCTTTTTACGATGTTTTTAAAGGTAGAATTTCTCTCTGGCTCTCAGCTCCATCTTTTGTTTTGTTAATAAGCCCTTCTGCTCCTTTCTCCCAGGCAGGAGAGTTGAGCCATTCTCTGAGAAGAATCCACATGGATACTGGGAACTAGATATTTCAGGCACAGGAGAAATGAAGATTTTCTACTCATAATTCAGCCTCCAGCAAGCAAAGCTAGTGTGGTAGGGAGCCCCTCTGGCCTTCTATCCCTGTCCCTGTCTCACTCCTGAGGTCTCTGTGTCTCTCTGCTCCTGTCTCCTCATTTTTTTTTTGGTAATTTTTCCTTTTTACGATTTTTTTAAAGGTAGAATTTCTCTCTGGCTCTCAGCTCCATCTTTTGTTTTGTTAATAAGCCTTTCTGCTCCTTTCTCCCAGGCAGGAGGGTTGAGCCATTCTCTGAGAAGAATCCACATGGATACTGGGAACTAGATATTTCAGGCACAGGAGAAATGAAGATTTTCTACTCATTATTCAGCCTCCAGCAAGCAAAGCTAGTGTGGTAGGGAGCCCCTCTGGCCTTCTATCCCTGTCCCTGTGTCTCTGAGGTCTCTGTGTCTCTCTGCTCCTGTCTCATCATTTTTTTTGGTAATTTTTCCTTTTTACTGTTTTTTTAAAGGTAGAATTTCTCTCTGGCTCTCAGCTCCATCTTTTCTTTTGTTATTAAGCCCTTCTGCTACTTTCTCTCAGGCAGGAGAGTTGAGCCATTCTCTGAGAAGAATCCACATGGATACTGGGAACTAGATATTTCAGGCACAGGAGAAATGAAGATTTTCTACTCATAATTCAGCGTCCAGCAAGCAAAGCTAATGTGGTAGGGAGCCCCTCTGTCCTTCTATCCCTGTCCCTGTGTCTCTGAGGTCTCTGTGTCTCTCTGCTCCTGTCTCCTCATTTTTTTTTGGTAATTTTTCCTTTTTACGATTTTTTTAAAGGTAGAATTTCTCTCTGGCTCTCAGCTCCATCTTTTCTTTTGTTAATAAGCCCTTCTGCTCCTTTCTCCCAGGCAGGAGAGTTGAGCCATTCTCTGAGAAGAATCCACATGGATACTGGGAACTAGATATTTCAGGCACAGGAGAAATGAAGATTTTCTACTCATAATTCAGCCTCCAGGAAGCAAAGCTAGTGTGGTAGGGAGCCCCTCTGGCCTTCTATCCCTGTCCCTGTGTCTCTGAGGTCTCTGTGTCTCTCTGCTCCTGTCTCCTCATTTTTTTTGGTAATTTTTCCTTTTTACGATTTTTTTAAAGGTAGAATTTCTCTCTGGCTCTCAGCTCCATCTTTTGTTTTGTTAATAAGCCCTTCTGCTCCTTTCTCCCAGGCAGGAGAGTTGAGCCATTCTCTGAGAAGAATCCACATGGATACTGGGAACTAGATATTTCAGGCACAGGAGAAATGAAGATTTTCTACTCATAATTCAGCCTCCAGCAAGCAAAGCTAGTGTGGTAGGGAGCCCCTCTGGCCTTCTATTCCTGTCCCTGTGTCTCTGAGGTCTCTGTGTCTCTCTGCTCCTGTCTCCTCATTTTTTTTTTGGTAATTTTTCCTTTTTACGATTTTTTTAAAGGTAGAATTTCTCTCTGGCTCTCAGCTCCATCTTTTGTTTTGTTAATAAGCCCTTCTGCTCCTTTCTCCCAGGCAGGAGAGTTGAGCCATTCTCTGAGAAGAATCCACATGGATACTGGGAACTAGATATTTCAGGCACAGGAGAAATGAAGATTTTCTACTCATAATTCAGCCTCCAGCAAGCAAAGCTAGTGTGGTAGGGAGCCCCTCTGGCCTTGTATCCCTTTCCCTGTGTCTCTGAGGTCTCTGTGTCTCTCTGCTCCTGTCTCCTCATTATTTTTTTGGTAATTTTTCCTTTTTACGATTTTTTTAAGGTAGAATTTCTCTCTGGCTCTCAGCTCCATCTTTTGTTTTGTTAATAAGCCCTTCTGCTCCTTTCTCCCAGGCAGGAGAGTTGAGCCATTCTCTGAGAAGAATCCACATGGATACTGGGAACTAGATATTTCAGGCACAGGAGAAATGAAGATTTTCTACTCATAATTCAGCCTCCAGCAAGCAAAGCTAGTGTGGTAGGGAGCCCCTCTGGCCTTCTATCCCTGTCCCTGTGTCTCTGAGGTCTCTGTGTCTCTCTGCTCCTGTCTCCTCATTATTTTTTGGTAATTTTTCCTTTTTACGATTTTTTTAAAGGTAGAATTTCTCTCTGGCTCTCAGCTCCATCTTTTGTTTTGTTAATAAGCCCTTCTGCTCCTTTCTCCCAGGCAGGAGAGTTGAGCCATTCTCTGAGAAGAATCCACATGGATACTGGGAACTAGATATTTCAGGCACAGGAGAAATGAAGATTTTCTACTCATAATTCAGCCTCCAGCAAGCAAAGCTAGTGTGGTAGGGAGCCCCTCTGGCCTTCTATCCCTGTCCCTGTGTCTCTGAGGTCTCTGTGTCTCTCTGCTCCTGTCTCCTCATTTTTTTTGGTAATTTTTCCTTTTTACGATTTTTTTAAAGGTAGAATTTCTCTCTGGCTCTCAGCTCCATCTTTTATTTTGTTAATAAGCCCTTCTGCTCCTTTCTCCCAGGCAGGAGAGTTGAGCCATTCTCTGAGAAGAATCCACATGGATACTGGGAACTAGATATTTCAGGCACAGGAGAAATGAAGATTTTCTACTCATAATTCAGCCTCCAGCAAGCAAAGCTAGTGTCGTAGGGAGCCCCTCTGGCCTTCTATCCCTGTCCCTGTGTCTCTGAGGTCTCTGTGTCTCTCTGCTCCTGTCTCCTCATTTTTTTTTGGTAATTTTTCCTTTTTACGATTTTTTTAAAGGTAGAATTTCTCTCTGGCTCTCAGCTCCATCTTTTGTTTTGTTAATAAGCCTTCTGCTCCTTTCTCCCAGGCAGGAGAGTTGAGCCATTCTCTGAGAAGAATCCACATGGATACTGGGAACTAGATATTTCAGGCACAGGAGAATTGAAGATTTTCTACTCATAATTCAGCCTCCAGCAAGCAAAGCTAGTGTGGTAGGGAGCCCCTCTGGCCTTCTATCCCTGTCCCTGTGTCTCTGAGGTCTCTGTGTCTCTCTGCTCCTGTCTCCTCATTTTTTTTGGTAATTTTTCCTTTTTACGATTTTTTTAAAGGTAGAATTTCTCTCTGGCTCTCAGCTCCATCTTTTGTTTTGTTAATAAGCCCTTCTGCTCCTTTCTCCCAGGCAGGAGAGTTGAGCCATTCTCTGAGAAGGATCCACATGGATACTGGGAACTAGATATTTCAGGCACAGGAGAAATGAAGATTTTCTACTCATAATTCAGCCTCCAGCAAGCAAAGCTAGTGTGGTAGGGAGCCCCTCTGGCCTTCTATCCCTGTCCCTGTGTCTCTGAGGTCTCTGTGTCTCTCTGCTCCTGTCTCCTCATTTTTTTTTGGTAATTTTTCCTTTTTACGATTTTTTTAAAGGTAGAATTTCTCTCTGGCTCTCAGCTCCATCATTTCTTTTGTTATTAAGCCCTTCTGCTCCTTTCTCTCAGGCAGGAGAGTTGAGCCATTCTCTGAGAAGAATCCACATGGATACTGGGAACTAGATATTTCAGGCACAGGAGAAATGAAGATTTTCTACTCATAATTCAGCGTCCAGCAAGCAAAGCTAGTGTGGTAGGGAGCCCCTCTGGCCTTCTATCCCTGTCCCTGTGTCTCTGAGGTCTCTGTGTCTCTCTGCTCCTGTCTCCTCATTTTTTTTTGGTAATTTTCCTTTTTACGATTTTTTTAAAGGTAGAATTTCTCTCTGGCTCTCAGCTCCATCTTTTGTTTTGTTAATAAGCCCTTCTGCTCCTTTCTCCCAGGCAGGAGAGTTGAGCCATTCTCTGAGAAGAATCCACAAGGATACTGGGAACTAGATATTTCAGGCACAGGAGAAATGAAGATTTTCTACTCATAATTCAGCCTCCAGCAAGCAAAGCTAGTGTGGTAGGGAGCCCTCTGGCCTTCTATCCCTGTCCCTGTGTCTCTGAGGTCTCTGTGTCTCTCTGCTCCTGTCTCCTCATTTTTTTTTGGTAATTTTTCCTTTTTACTATTTTTTTAAAGGTAGAATTTCTCTCTGGCTCTCAGCTCCATCTTTTGTTTTGTTAATAAGCCCTTCTGCTCCTTTCTCCCAGGCAGGAGAGTTGAGCCATTGTCTGAGAAGAATCCACATGGATACTGGGAACTAGATATTTCAGGCACAGGAGAAATGAAGATTTTCTACTCATAATTCAGCCTCCAGCAAGCAAAGCTAGTGTGGTAGGGAGCCCCTCTGGCCTTCTATCCCTGTCCCTGTGTCTCTGAGGTCTCTGTGTCTCTCTGCTCCTGTCTCCTCATTATTTTTTTGGTAATTTTTCCTTTTTACGATTTTTTTAAAGGTAGAATTTCTCTCTGGCTCTCAGCTCCATCTTTTGTTTTGTTAATAAGCCCTTCTGCTCCTTTCTCCCAGGCAGGAGAGTTGAGCCATTCTCTGAGAAGAATCCACATGGATACTGGGAACTAGATATTTCAGGCACAGGAGAAATGAAGATTTTCTACTCATAATTCAGCCTCCAGCAAGCAAAGCTAGTGTGGTAGGGAGCCCCTCTGGCCTTCTATCCCTGTCCCTGTGTCTCTGAGTTCTCTGTGTCTCTCTTCTCCTGTCTCCTCAATTTTTTTTGGTAATTTTTCCTTTTTACGATTTTTTTAAAGGTAGAATTTCTCTCTGGCTCTCAGCTCCATCTTTTGTTTTGTTAATAAGCCCTTCTGCTCCTTTCTCCCAGGCAGGAGAGTTGAGCCATTCTCTGAGAAGGATCCACATGGATACTGGGAACTAGATATTTCAGGCACAGGAGAAATGAAGATTTCTACTCATAATTCAGCCTCCAGCAAGCAAAGCTAGTGTGGTAGGGAGCTCCTCTGGCCTTCTATCCCTGTCCCTGTGTCTCTGAGGTCTCTGTGTCTCTCTGCTCCTGTCTCCTCATTTTTTTTTTGGTAATTTTTCCTTTTTACGATTTTTTCAAAGGTAGAATTTCTCTCTGGCTCTCAGCTCCATCTTTTGTTTTGTTAATAAGCCCTTCTGCTCCTTTCTCCCAGGCAGGAGAGTTGAGCCATTCTCTGAGAAGAATCCACATGGATACTGGGAACTAGATATTTCAGGCACAGGATAAATGAAGATTTTCTACTCATAATTCAGCCTCCAGCAAGCAAAGCTAGTGTGGTAGGGAGCCCCTCTGGCCTTCTATCCCTGTCCCTGTGTCTCTGAGTTCTCTGTGTCTCTCTTCTCCTGTCTCCTCATATTTTTTTGGTAATTTTTCCTTTTTACGATTTTTTTAAAGGTAGAATTTCTCTCTGGCTCTCAGCTCCATCTTTTGTTTTGTTAATAAGCCCTTCTGCTCCTTTCTCCCAGGCAGGAGAGTTGAGCCATTCTCTGAGAAGAATCCACATGGATACTGGGAACTAGATATTTCAGGCACAGGAGAAATGAAGATTTTCTACTCATAATTCAGCCTCCAGCAAGCAAAGCTAGTGTGGTAGGGAGCCCCTCTGGCCTTCTATCCCTGTCCCTGTGTATCTGAGGTCTCTGTGTCTCTCTGCTCCTGTCTCCTCATTTTTTATTTGGTAATTTTTCCTTTTTACGATTTTTTTAAAGGTAGAATTTCTCTCTGGCTCTCAGCTCCATCTTTTGTTTTGTTAATAAGCCCTTCTGCTCCTTTCTCCCAGGCAGGAGGGTTGAGCCATTCTCTGAGAAGAATCCACATGGATACTGGGAACTAGATATTTCAGGCACAGGAGAAATGAAGATTTTCTACTCATAATTCAGCCTCCAGCAAGCAAAGCTAGTGTGGTAGGGAGCCCCTCTGGCCTTCTATCCCTGTCCCTGTGTCTCTGAGGTCTCTGTGTCTCTTTGCTCCTGTCTCCTCATTATTATTTTGGTAATTTTTCCTTTTTACGATTTTTTTAAAGGTAGAATTTCTCTCTGGCTCTCAGCTCCATCTTTTGTTTTGTTAATAAGCCCTTCTGCTCCTTTCTCCCAGGCAGGAGAGTTGAGCCATTCTCTGAGAAGAATCCACATGGATACTGGGAACTAGATATTTCAGGCACAGGAGAAATGAAGATTTTCTACTCATAATTCAGCCTCCAGCAAGCAAAGCTAGTGTGGTAGGGAGCCCTCTGGCCTTCTATCCCTGTCCTGTGTCTCTGAGGTCTCTGTGTCTCTCTGCTCCTGTCTCCTCATTTTTTTTTGGTAATTTTTCCTTTTTACGATTTTTTTAAAGGTAGAATTTCTCTCTGGCTCTCAGCTCCATCTTTTGTTTTGTTAATAAGCCCTTCTGCTCCTTTGTCTCAGGCAGGAGAGTTGAGCCATTCTCTGAGAAGAATCCACATGGATACTGGGAACTAGATATTTCAGGCACAGGAGAAATGAAGATTTTCTACTCATAATTCAGCCTCCAGCAAGCAAAGCTAGTGTGGTAGGGAGCCCCTCTGGCCTTCTATCCCTGTCCCTGTGTCTCTGAGGTCTCTGTGTCTCTCTGCTCCTGTCTCCTCATTTTTTTTGGTAATTTTTCCTTTTTACGATTTTTTAAAGGTAGAATTTCTCTCTGGCTCTCAGCTCCATCTTTTGTTTTGTTAATAAGCCCTTCTGCTCCTTTCTCCAGGCAGGAGAGTTGAGCCATTCTCTGAGAAGAATCCACATGGATACTGGGAACTAGATATTTCAGGCACAGGAGAAATGAAGATTTTCTACTCATAATTCAGCCTCCAGCAAGCAAAGCTAGTGTGGTAGGGAGCCCCTCTGGCCTTCTATCCCTGTCCCTGTGTCTCTGAGGTCTCTGTGTCTCTCTGCTCCTGTCTCCTCATTTTTTTTTTTGGTAATTTTTCCTTTTTACGATTTTTTTAAAGGTAGAATTTCTCTCTGCTCTCAGCTCCATCTTTTGTTTTGTTAATAAGCCCTTCTGCTCTTTCTCTCAGGCAGGAGAGTTGAGCCATTCTCTGAGAAGAATCCACATGGATACTGGGAACTAGATATTTCAGGCACAGGAGAAATGAAGATTTTCTACTCATAATTCAGCCTCCAGCAAGCAAAGCTAGTGTGGTAGGGAGCCCCTCTGGCCTTCTATCCCTGTCCCTGTGTCTCTGAGGTCTCTGTGTCTCTCTGCTCCTGTCTCCTCATTATTTTTTTGGTAATTTTTCCTTTTTACGATTTTTTTTAAAGGTAGAATTTCTCTCTGGCTCTCAGCTCCATCTTTTCTTTTGTTAATAAGCCCTTCTGCTCCTTTCTCCCAGGCAGGAGAGTTGAGCCATTCTCTGAGAAGAATCCACATGGATACTGGGAACTAGATATTTCAGGCACAGGAGAAATGAAGATTTTCTACTCATAATTCAGCCTCCAGCAAGCAAAGCTAGTGTGGTAGGGAGCCCCTCTGGCCTTCTATCCCTGTCCCTGTGTCTCTGAGGTCTCTGTGTCTCTCTGCTCCTGTCTCCTCATTATTTTTTTGGTAATTTTTCCTTTTTACGATTTTTTTAAAGGTAGAATTTCTCTCTGGCTCTCAGCTCCATCTTTTGATTTGTTAATAAGCCCTTCTGCTCCTTTCCCAGGCAGGAGAGTTGAGCCATTCTCTGAGAAGAATCCACATGGATACTGGGAACTAGATATTTCAGGCACAGGAGAAATGAAGATTTTCTACTCATAATTCAGCCTCCAGCAAGCAAAGCTAGTGTGGTAGGGAGCCCCTCTGGCCTTCTATCCCTGTCCCTGTGTCTCTGAGGTCTCTGTGTCTCTCTGCTCCTGTCTCCTCATTATTTTTTTCGTAATTTTTCCTTTTTACGATTTTTTTAAAGGTAGAATTTCTCTCTGGCTCTCAGCTCCATCTTTTGTTTTGTTAATAAGCCCTTCTGCTCCTTTCTCCCAGGCAGGAGAGTTGAGCCATTCTCTGAGAAGAATCCACATGGATACTGGGAACTAGATATTTCAGGCACAGGAGAAATGAAGATTTTCTACTCATAATTCAGCCTCCAGCAAGCAAAGCTAGTGTGGTAGGGAGCCCCTCTGGCCTTCTATCCCTGTCCCTGTGTCTCTGAGGTCTCTGTGTCTCTCTGCTCCTGTCTCCTCATTTTTTTTTGGTAATTTTTCCTTTTTACGATTTTTTTAAAGGTAGAATTTCTCTCTGGCTCTCAGCTCCATCTTTTGTTTTGTTTATAAGCCCTTCTGCTCCTTTCTCCCAGGCAGGAGAGTTGAGCCATTGTCTGAGAAGAATCCACATGGATACTGGGAACTAGATATTTCAGGCACAGGAGAAATGAAGATTTTCTACTCATAATTCAGCCTCCAGCAAGCAAACCTAGTGTGGTAGGGAGCCCCTCTGGCCTTCTATCCCTGTCCCTGTGTCTCTGAGGTCTCTGTGTCTCTCTGCTCCTGTCTCTTCATTATTTTTTTGGTAATTTTTCCTTTTTACGATTTTTTAAAGGTAGAATTTCTCTCTGGCTCTCAGCTCCATCTTTTGTTTTGTTAATAAGCCCTTCTGCTCCTTTCTCCCAGGCAGGAGAGTTGAGCCATTCTCTGAGAAGAATCCACATGGATACTGGGAACTAGATATTTCAGGCACAGGAGAAATGAAGATTTTCTACTCATAATTCAGCCTCCAGCAAGCAAAGCTAGTGTGGTAGGGAGCCCCTCTGGCCTTCTATCCCTGTCCCTGTGTCTCTGAGGTCTCTGTGTCTCTCTGCTCCTGTCTCCTCATTTTTTTTTGGTAATTTTTCCTTTTTACGATTTTTTTAAAGGTAGAATTTCTCTCTGGCTCTCAGCTCCATCTTTTGTTTTGTTAATAAGCCCTTCTGCTCCTTTCTCCCAGGCAGGAGAGTTGAGCCATTCTCTGAGAAGAATCCACATGGATACTGGGAACTAGATATTTCAGGCACAGGAGAAATGAAGATTTTCTACTCATAATTCAGCCTCCAGCAAGCAAAGCTAGTGTGGTAGGGGAGCCCCTCTGGCCTTCTATCCCTGTCCCTGTGTCTCTGAGGTCTCTGTGTCTCTCTGCTCCTGTCTCCTCATTTTTTTTGGGTATTTTTCCTTTTTACGATTTTTTTAAAGGTAGAATTTCTCTCTGGCTCTCAGCTCCATCTTTTGTTTTGTTAATAAGCCCTTCTGCTCCTTTCTCCCAGGCAGGAGAGTTGAGCCATTCTCTGAGAAGAATCCACATGGATACTGGGAACTAGATATTTCAGGCACAGGAGAAATGAAGATTTTCTACTCATAATTCAGCCTCCAGCAAGCAAAGCTAGTGTGTTAGGGAGCCCCTCTGGCCTTCTATCCCTGTCCCTGTGTCTCTGAGGTCTCTGTGTCTCTCTGCTCCTGTCTCCTCATTTTTTTTTTTGGTAATTTTTCCTTTTTACGATTTTTTTAAAGGTAGAATTTCTCTCTGGCTCTCAGCTCCATCTTTTGTTTTGTTAATAAGCCCTTCTGCTCCTTTCTCTCAGGCAGGAGAGTTGAGCCATTCTCTGAGAAGAATCCACATGGATACTGGGAACTAGATATTTCAGGCACAGGAGAAATGAAGATTTTCTACTCATAATTCAGCCCTCCAGCAAGCAAAGCTAGTGTGGTAGGGAGCCCCTCTGGCCTTCTATCCCTGTCCCTGTGTCTCTGAGGTCTCTGTGTCTCTCTGCTCCTGTCTCCTCATTATTTTTTTGGTAATTTTTCCTTTTTACGATTTTTTTTAAAGGTAGAATTTCTCTCTGGCTCTCAGCTCCATCTTTTCTTTTGTTAATAAGCCCTTCTGCTCCTTTCTCCCAGGCAGGAGAGTTGAGCCATTCTCTGAGAAGAATCCACATGGATACTGGGAACTAGATATTTCAGGCACAGGAGAAATGAAGATTTTCTACTCATAATTCAGCCTCCAGCAAGCAAAGCTAGTGTGGTAGGGAGCCCCTCTGGCCTTCTATCCCTGTCCCTGTGTCTCTGAGGTCTCTGTGTCTCTCTGCTCCTGTCTCCTCATTATTTTTTGGTAATTTTTCCTTTTTACGATTTTTTTAAAGGTAGAATTTCTCTCTGGCTCTCAGCTCCATCTTTTGATTTGTTAATAAGCCCTTCTGCTCCTTTCCCAGGCAGGAGAGTTGAGCCATTCTCTGAGAAGAATCCACATGGATACTGGGAACTAGATATTTCAGGCACAGGAGAAATGAAGATTTTCTACTCATAATTCAGCCTCCAGCAAGCAAAGCTAGTGTGGTAGGGAGCCCCTCTGGCCTTCTATCCCTGTCCCTGTGTCTCTGAGGTCTCTGTGTCTCTCTGCTCCTGTCTCCTCATTATTTTTTTCGTATTTTTCCTTTTTACGATTTTTTTAAAGGTAGAATTTCTCTCTGGCTCTCAGCTCCATCTTTTGTTTTGTTAATAAGCCCTTCTGCTCCTTTCTCCCCAGGCAGGAGAGTTGAGCCATTCTCTGAGAAGAATCCACATGGATACTGGGAACTAGATATTTCAGGCACAGGAGAAATGAAGATTTTCTACCTCATAATTCAGCCTCCAGCAAGCAAAGCTAGTGTGGTCTAGGGAGCCCCTCTGGCCTTCTATCCCTGTCCCTGTGTCTCTGAGGTCTCTGTGTCTCTCTGCTCCTGTCTCCTCATTTTTTTTTGGTAATTTTTCCTTTTTACGATTTTTTTAAAGGTAGAATTTCTCTCTGGCTCTCAGCTCCATCTTTTGTTTTGTTTATAAGCCCTTCTGCTCCTTTCTCCCAGGGCAGGAGAGTTGAGCCATTGTCTGAGAAGAATCCACATGGATACTGGGAACTAGATATTTCAGGCACAGGAGAAATGAAGATTTTCTACTCATAATTCAGCTCCAGCAAGCAAACCTAGTGTGGTAGGGAGCCCTCTGGCCTTCTATCCCTGTCCCTGTGTCTCTGAGGTCTCTGTGTCTCTCTGCTCCTGTCTCTTCATTATTTTTTTGGTAATTTTTCCTTTTTACGATTTTTTTAAAGGTAGAATTTCTCTCTGGCTCTCAGCTCCATCTTTTGTTTTGTTAATAAGCCCTTCTGCTCCTTTCTCCCAGGCAGGAGAGTTGAGCCATTCTCTGAGAAGAATCCACATGGATACTGGGAACTAGATATTTCAGGCACAGGAGAAATGAAGATTTTCTACTCATAATTCAGCCTCCAGCAAGCAAAGCTAGTGTGGTAGGGAGCCCCTCTGGCCTTCTATCCCTGTCCCTGTGTCTCTGAGGTCTCTGTGTCTCTCTGCTCCTGTCTCCTCATTTTTTTTTGGTAATTTTTCCTTTTTAACGATTTTTTTAAAGGTAGAATTTCTCTCTGGCTCTCAGCTCCATCTTTTGTTTTGTTAATAAGCCCTTCTGCTCCTTTCTCCCAGGCAGGAGAGTTGAGCCATTCTCTGAGAAGAATCCACATGGATACTGGGAACTAGATATTTCAGGCACAGGAGAAATGAAGATTTTCTACTCATAATTCAGCCTCCAGCAAGCAAAGCTAGTGTGGTAGGGAGCCCCTCTGGCCTTCTATCCCTGTCCCTGTGTCTCTGAGGTCTCTGTGTCTCTCTGCTCCTGTCTCCCTCATTTTTTTTGGGTATTTTTCCTTTTTACGATTTTTTTAAAGGTAGAATTTCTCTCTGGCTCTCAGCTCCATCTTTTGTTTTGTTAATAAGCCCTTCTGCTCCTTTCTCCAGGCAGGAGAGTTGAGCCATTCTCTGAGAAGAATCCACATGGATACTGGGAACTAGATATTTCAGGCACAGGAGAAATGAAGATTTTCTACTCATAATTCAGCCTCCAGCAAGCAAAGCTAGTGTGTTAGGGAGCCCCTCTGGCCTTCTATCCCTGTCCCTGTGTCTCTGAGGTCTCTGTGTCTCTCTGCTCCTGTCTCCTCATTTTTTTTTTGGTAATTTTTCCTTTTTACGATTTTTTTAAAGGTAGAATTTCTCTCTGGCTCTCAGCTCCATCTTTTGTTTTGTTAATAAGCCCTTCTGCTCCTTTCTCTCAGGCAGGAGAGTTGAGCCATTCTCTGAGAAGAATCCACATGGATACTGGGAACTAGATATTTCAGGCACAGGAGAAATGAAGATTTTCTACTCATAATTCAGCCTCCAGCAAGCAAAGCTAGTGTGGTAGGGAGCCCCTCTGGCCTTCTATCCCTGTCCCTGTGTCTCTGAGGTCTCTGTGTCTCTCTGCTCCTGTCTCCTCATTATTTTTTTGGTAATTTTTCCTTTTTACGATTTATTTTAAAGGTAGAATTTCTCTCTGGCTCTCAGCTCCATCTTTTCTTTTGTTAATAAGCCCTTCTGCTCCTTTCTCCCAGGCAGGAGAGTTGAGCCATTCTCTGAGAAGAATCCACATGGATACTGGGAACTAGATATTTCAGGCACAGGAGAAATGAAGATTTCTACTCATAATTCAGCCTCCAGCAAGCAAAGCTAGTGTGGTAGGGAGCCCCTCTGGCCTT